>ML102996.1:0-14361 GCA_003697995.1 Taxidea taxus jeffersonii
ATCCTAAAATTTATATGGAACCAGAAAAGACCTCGAATAGCCAAAGGAATATTGAAAAAGAAAACCAAAGTTGGTGGCATCACAATTCCAGACTTCAAGCTCTACTACAAAGCTGTCATCATTAAGACAGTATGGTACTGGCACAAAAACAGACACATAGATCAATGGAACAGAATAGAGAGCCCAGAAATAGACCCTCAACTCTATGGTCAACTAATCTTCGACAAAGCCGGAAAGAACATCCAATGGAAAAAGGATAGCCTCTTCAACAAATGGTGTTGGGAAAATTGGACAGCCACATGCAGAAAAATGAAATTGGACCATTTCCTTACACCACACATGAAAATAGACTCAAAATGGATGAAGGACCTCAATGTAAGAAAGGAATCCATCAAAATCCTTGAGGAGAACACAGGCAGCAACCTCTTCGACCTCAGCCGCAGCAACTTCTTCCTAGGAACAACGCCAAAGGCAAGGGAAGCAAGGGAAAAAATGAACTATTGGGACTTCATCAAGATCAAAAGCTTTTGCACAGCAAAGGAAACAGTCAACAAAACCAAAAGACAAATGACAGAGTGGGAAAAGATATTTGCAAATGACATATCAGATAAAGGGCTAGTATCTAAAATCTACAAAGAGCTTAGCAAACTCAACACCCAAAGAACAAATAATCCAATCAAGAAATGGGCAGAGGACATGAACAGACATTTCTGCAAAGAAGACATCCAGATGGCCAACAGACACATGAAAAAGTGCTCCATATCACTGGGCATCAGGGAAATACAAATCAAAACCACAATGAGATACCACCTCACACCAGTCAGAATGGCTAAAATGAACAAGTCACGAAATGACAGATGCTGGCGAGGATGCGGAGAAAGGGGAACCCTGCTACACTGTTGGTGGGAATGCAAGCTGGGCAACCACTCTGGAAAACAGCATGGAGGTTCCTCAAAAAATTGAAAATAGAGCTACCTTATGACCCAGCAATTGCACTACTGGGTATCTATCCTAAAGATACAAACGTAGTGATCCAAAGGGGCACGTGTACCCGAATGTTTATAGCAGCAATGTCCACAATAGCCAAGTTATGGAAAGAACCTAGATGCCCATCAACAGATGAATGGATAAAGAAGATGTGGTATATATATACGATGGAATACTATGCAGCCATCAAAAGAAATGAAATCTTACCATTTGCGATGACATGGATGGAACTAGAGCGTATTATGCTTAGCGAAATAAGTCAACTGGAGAAAGACAACTACCACATGATCGCCCTGATATGAGGAAGTGGAGATGCAACGGGGGTGGGAGTTAAGGTGGTAGGAAAAGTAAAAATGAAAGAAGATGGGATCGGGAGGGAGAAAAACCAAAAGAGACTCTTAATGTCATAAAACAAACTGAGGGGGGTGGGGGGAGGAGGGGTTGGGTGAGGGTGGTGGGGTTACATCATATGTTTAAATAAAGCTTAAATAAAGTAAAAAAAAAAAAATGAAATAAATGAAAAAAAAAAAGCAAAGAATCTATTTGTCATCAGAATTCTCTTCTTTATATTAAAGACAAAGTGCTAGGAAAATATAGAGCAATGTCTTAAGAATGTGCCCTGTTATCTAAGGGATGACTTGTAAGTGAGGGGGGGAAAAAAAGAACTCTAATAAGAGTGCTTGAGAATGGCAAAGAAGTGGTATGAAAAAATTGTGGTGAGTAATAAAATTAATGAAACTTCACATAGGTTTAAGATATCTCTTAGAATAGTAACAAAACAAAATTTTCCCAAAAAATTCTATAAAGGAAGGGAAGTTTTATAAAATACAAATATAAATCTGGAGATCATTTGAAAAAATCTTGAAGATGATGAGAGAAGAGATGAGAAAAACTGTCAGATATATCATCTTATCCAAAAGTAAGTTGTGCCAATGCTGGACCAATTGTCCCTTAGATCCACTGCTTGCTCTTACTCTGGTCTGCTTCATACTGAGGGGAGGGATTCCTATAGACTGTGTTTCCAACTAGGGTTAGCATATGAGGGTATCAAAAGGAGACTGGAAGGAGTGATGAAAGGAAAATCCAGGAAGCTTCACCCCCATCTCTCTCTGTCTTGTGTGGCATCTTCCACAGCAGTTGCTTCCCTTTCAGGGTCAAGGCTCCCCAGATGGGTTCATCATAGTTCTGGCTTCAGCCAGGCAACCTGGACAAAGATTAAAAAAATACTATCTTTAGATAAAAAGAAGACAGATTATGCCATTTCACAAAATGTAGTTGTCTAGATGAATATGTATGATACAAATATTTCATCTGAAAGTTATCCCTATAAATACCAAAAATATCAATATTATTAGACACAAGAAAATCAGTATTATTGTAATTTATTGCTAGCATTTTATAAAAGCTCTGATTTCTCCTTCTAGAAGAGTCTTTTCTTAGCTATTTATCTCTTACAAAATGGTTTTTATGTTTCAGGTTACTGTTACACTGAATATAACATTTCTCTATTAATATTTGTTTATTTGTTTATATTGGTTCATAATTGTTACTACTATGAAAAATAACACACAATAATGCAATAAGCATCCTTGAATGTATATGTGTATGGGTGTACAAATCAATGCAGGTGGTTCTATTTTATGGAATGTATTTCCAGCAGTAGAAATAATTTAATTAATTAATTAATTAATTAATTAAAGGGGGCACCTGGGTGGCTCAGTGGGTTAAGCCTCTGCCTTCGGCTCAGGTCATGATCCCAGGGTCCTGGGATTGAGCCCCGTGTCGAGCTCCCTGGTCGGCAGGGAGCCTGCTTCCCCGACCCTGTCTGTCTCTCTGCCTGCTTGTGATCTCTCTCTGTCAAATAAATATATAAAATCTTTAAAAAAAAGAATTACTATCTCAAAAATATGTATATTTTAGGGGTGCTTGGGTAGCTCAGTAGGTCAATTATCTGACTCTTGATTTCAGCTCAGGTCATAATCTCACAGTGTTGTGAGATCAAGCTCCATGTCCCTGCATGGAACCTGCTTAAGATTCTCTCCCTCCCTCTCCTCCTCTGCCTCTCCACTCCCTCTCTCTCTCTCTGTATATATATAAATACATATATATGTATTTGTATATATATATACTTTAATACATAAATATATATGTATACTTTAATACAACAATATGTATACTTAATAGATATTGCCAGATCATTTTTCCAAAACAGCTGAAATTTTTTACCTGACCATAAGCAAGTGAATGAGAATATCCTTCTCTTTGCATCCCTAGCATCAGTAAATTTCATTGTACTTCTTAATTTTTGGTATCCTTATAGATGTAAAGAGATAGCTAGCTTTTACTTCAATTTGTATCTTCATGATTACTAAGAAATACAGTCTGTTTACATTGTCAATTTAGATATGCAATTCTGTGAATTGTCTTTTATATCCATTTTCCTATTGGACTATTTGGCCTTTCATGATAGTTTACAAGAGTTCTTTGTATATTAAAAATTAGGAATTTCTAATGCTTTTCACTTCAGGACACTCATTTTATGTTATCATGAGGTAAACAGACTTGGGAGTAAATGCATATTTTTACATCATGGGATAAATAGGTCACGAGGATGCCAGTAACTGTGCTGGACCAGCCTGGGAATTCTAGCTCCCTTCCTGTTGAAAGGAAGCCCAATAAGAGAATCAGCTTGCCGGAGATGTAACCTGTACCAGGTCCTGATAGGACCAGATATATATCAACAGTTGATATTATAACAAATTTCCAAATTTATTATTTAAATATTGACTTTAATCTTTATTCATAGTATTATTTACATTCTCTAAATTTTTATGTTTTGAGCTGTGACTTCTAGAGTTCATGTCTTAAGAAATTCTCCTCCACTTTTGAAATTTACTCTAGCTTTTAAAGATTTTCATCTGAGATTTTTGCAACTCATGTATGATAAAACTTTATTTTTTTAATATATGAACATTTTAGAAGATGCTAAAGTAAAAAGAACATAAAATGCTTCCAACTTCTGAACAATTATACCTATTTGCACTGGCTGAAACAAAATGAAGAAGAAGAAATTCTCTGGAATACTTTTAGTTAAACAATAATGATATTTTTCAAAGAAAGGAACATGGTGTCACCTAAAAATCCTTTCCATGGGAATTAAGTCCTTGTTCTAGGTGCAGCTCAGAACCTGCTTTGGGCTGATGATTTTATTCTTTTTAAAGATTTATTTTATTTTGGCAGGGGAGAGGCAGAGGGATAAGGAGTGGGGAAGGAAATTTCCCACTGAGCATGAGACAGATATGGGGTTCAGTCCCACAACCCTGAGATCATGACCTGAGCCGAAACCAAGAAGTCAGATGCTCAACTGACTCAGTCACCCAGGTGCCTCTGGGCTGATTATTTTAAAGACTGAGATGCTTCTGCAACACTGACCAGAATCCAACCTCATGTGATTCTGATGATATTTCATTAATCTTCCATCAATCTAAAAGTTTCAGTGATTCTGCTAAAAGCCAGAATTTATCATTTTTGTAACATGACTCAAGAAAAAAGGTAAATAGGGCATTGTTCCTATAATAAAATTCTGCACCAATATTAGCATCTGAACAAAGTCTTTCTATAATCATAGATGAGTTGCCTCTCCTTTCTTTTCTGTTCAAGACATGTCTTATCTACTTCTGAAGGATCTTTCTTATATATCTGTCCAAGTGAAATTCATTTAAGCAAGGTGACACAAAGAGTAGCTCTAACTTCTATATACCTTAAATAGGAGAGGCTTTTGTTTTGTTTTATGGACTCTGAAGGATAAACACGACTCTTTTTACACATCAAATTTTACCTAAACTTGATAATATCAAATAGATTGTGAAACTTTAAATATATTGTCTTGGCTTTTGCTTCCACCTTTTCACTTCCCCTTTCCTCAAACATGACCTATCCCATCTAAGATAATACATGTTGATATTGTGTTCATGTTCATTTTTGTTTTTACTTTTGCTCATATAAATATGTATACACATATGCATGTACAAATTAGCACACATATGAATATACACAAATATAATCACGTAGAGATAGATATAAATGTCCTAATTTTTGTACAGAATTTTGTTTTCTTGATTTGTTCTAAGAATTGACTTCATTTTCTAGATTTTGTCATTATTAACAATGCTAAAGCACCCATCTTTGAACATATATATTCTTAATTTTGCTTCTTCTGTCTCAATAGGATAGATTCCCAGTATTAAGACTGCTTGATCAAAGAGTTATTTTTGTGTATTTTAATACACAAAATAATAAATATATATTTGTTTTGTATAATATACATATAATAAAATGTATAATAAAATACATCAAAGTATATTTTTCTTTTTTAAAGATTTTATTTTATTTATCCGACAGACAGAGATCACAAGTAGGCAGAGAGGCAGAGAGAGAGAGGAGGAAGCAGGCTGTCCGCAGAGAAGAGAGCCCGATGCGGGGCTCGATCCCACAACCCTGGGACCATGATCCGAGCCGAAGGCAGTGGCTTTAACCCACTGAGCCACCCAGGTGCCCCTATTTTTCATTTTTTATACATATTGCCAAATTGCTTTTTCCCCAAACCTGGAAACTCACAATTTGACCTTTTTCACCATTATTGTGAACACCAGGTATTACAGCTTTAATTTTTTTCCAGTCTAATAATTCAAGATCCCATTATCAATTTAATTTGTACTTCCTGAACTACTAGGGAAACAAACCATATTTTCATGTTTGGTGCCCGCTTAGAAATGCTCCTTGCTGAATTGCCTCTTTCTATTCTTTAACAATTTTCTTTTCTTACAGAATTCTTAAAATCATGTTATATGAATTTTAATCTTTTGACTGTCATCTGATTGCAAACATTTTTCCCCCGAACTACCATTTATCTATTGACTTTGCTGAAATTTCATCTTTCAAGTTTTTTAATATTGTCAATCTTTTCTATATCTTTTTAAATGATTTCTGAATTTCTTGTCTTGATAAAGAATATCTCTCTTTGTATATATAGCTTCCTAGATTTTTTCTAAGATGTTTATTGTCTAATTTGTATATTTAAGTGTGAATCCATTTGGAGTGTGTTTCTGACAATAATGTGAGATGAACAAAATTTTACTTATTTTTTTTTCATATTGAAGCCACTTTTGCCACATCATTTGTGCTTGTGCTATCACATTCAGTGAAAAGTCTACCTTTGTCAGATTTGAATTTTCATTATGTCTGGATCTATTTCTAGATTCTTTATTTCATTCCACTTTTCTGTTTGCTTATTTCCATGGGCTACCACTCATTTGATTATAATGGCTTAATATTATGTTCTGGATCTATAAAAAATGGCTCCCCTTATTCTTCATCTATATTTTTTTATTTAAATATAGTTGACACACAATGTTACTTTAGTTTTGGGTGTACAAAAAGTAATTCAACATCTCTATATTATGCTGTGTTCACCATACATGTAGTTACTATCTGTCGCCATACAACACTATTATGGTATTATTAACTATATTCTCTATACTGTATCTTGTATACCATGACTTATTCATCCCTCAAAAAAATAAAAATAGAAATATATGATCTAATAATTCCACTACAGGTATTTACAAAAAATGAAAACACTAATTTGAAAACATATATGCACCCCTATGTATATTATAGCATTATTCACGATAGCAGAGATATGGAAGCAACCCAAGGCTTCATCAATAGATGAATGGATAAAAATGTGGTATATATTCTTCATTGCCTTTCACAAGTTTCTTGGCTACTGATGACTTTATTACTCTATATGAAATTGAAGATCATTTTATTTATTTATGAAAAACCTCAGTATTTCTTAGAATTTATAGAGAAAAGAGCATTTTCAGTATATACATTTCTCAAGAAGGTAATTTTGACTTTAGTTTTAGTTGTCTTTTTCTTATGCTCACTGGAAAAACTCATACAAACTGGCCCAGAGAGAGATGACTTTATTTGAAGTATGAAGTACATTATAAATCTTTGGAATAATTCTGGCAATGTGACATTTACTCCTCTGTGTACACATAAGAACAAGAAGGTTAAGTTTCCATAGAAAAAAAGAAGGAAAAGACTTATTTTTATTACTCTCTTTGTATCTCAACAGAAAAATCTTTCACAATGTTTTGGGATACAGTGGAGAAAATGTATTTTTCCTTATTTTCATAATTGACACATAATCTTATAACCTTTCTTGCTGTGGTTTGGCATAGTTTACTGTAAGGTGTAGCAATATACATTTCAGATATATTTCAGCCTGAGATACTTGCCCAAATACCTATACAAAGGAAATCCTATCATTTGACTCATCTGAGGGTAAGAATATCTTCATTTCTAATTTTCATTAAGATTATATATATTTCTCTTTTAAAAAAACATTTTACTTATTTATTTGTCAGAGAGAGAGACAGAGCACAAGCAGGGGGAGCAGCAGGCAGAGGGAGAGGGAGAAGCAGGCTACTCGCTGAACAAGGAATCTGATGCGGGACTCCATGCAAAGACCATGGGATCACAACCTGAGCTGAAGGCAGTTGCTTGACCAACTGTCCTAGATTATTTATTTATATTTTTTCTTAAAATTTTGTTTAAGATTTTATTTATTTCCTTAATTAATTATTTAAGAGATATCTAGAATGAGAAAGCACAAGCAGGGGGGAGTAGCAGGGGGAGAGACAGAAGCAGGCTTCTCACTGAACAGGAAGCTGGATGTGGGGCTCTACCCCAGGACCCTGGGATGGTGACCTGAGCCAAAGGCAGAAGCTTAACCAACTGAGACACCCAGGTGTCCCTCTTTATATTTATTTCTTAAAAAGCTTTTGAATTTTGTGATACTTTAGATCTGGAAAAAAACTAAATTTAATCGAGTATCTTTTTTGGTTTAATGGAAAGAGCAAAGGTTTGGCATTTTACAGATTTGAATTCAAATCCTGATTCAATTGTGTGATTCATTTTCTTTCATAAGTTTATTGTTATAAAATTGTGCCAAATCAATGTACATCATCAACAGAATGTTTATAAGAATAAAAGTCAATTTAACTGGACCAGGATGGGGCTGTGGAACTGGTATTTTTAAGTCCTTCAGGTGATTTTAATGAGGAATCAGATGGAGAATCTCTTCTCTATAGAACACAGATTTGTAGATGGCAAAGTTGTGTGTTGAAATACTTAATGTGGTTAGGTTCTTTAGTTTTTTTGTTTTCATCTCAAAAACATGTCATATGTCATGTCATATCATGTCATATCAAAGACTCTTAGTAAACACATAATTACTTTTTCACATTTATCTCTCTGAATGATCAAACTCAACAAACATTTGATTACCCACCTGTACAAGACAGTTTCCTTTTTTTTTTTTAATTATTGGAAATGCAATATTTTGTTAAAGGATGTGAGTTAACAAAAAGTCAATCAGTCCAACTCACAGTGAATTTCTTCTAGTTTACTATTTTAATCAGCCTTAACTTAGTGAAAATTACTGTGTAGGTCTGAAGTTTTAAAAATGAGTTAATAAAGGAAACAAAATTCTGAAGTTTGAGGTATTTTTATATCTCAAACCTGAGATTTGATTCACATTAGATGCAACATTCTATGCATTATTATATTCAAACTACAATGTGAGTTATTTAGAATGATTTGTTTATAAACAATTTACCACTTTAATATTAAGATAGAAAACAAACCAAAAATCACCTTCTTCCTTCCTTCCTTTCTCCATCTCTACCTCCCTCCCTTCTTTCCTTCCTTCCTTGCTTCCTACCTTATGTGAGTTTATATATTTATATTAGGTAGGTATTTATTTATGCATTACTTCAGCAAAATTAACACCAATTCCTCACCCAAAACTGCTAGGCATGGGAAATTAAAGAGAAAATAGGAGTGAAAAAACAGGCACAATCAGTTTTGAAATACTTTATCTTTGCACACTTTAAAGCATAAAGCTTTAGTGGATTCATTTTTTTAAAAAAATTTTAACTTTATTTATCAGAGAGATACAGAGCACAAGCAGAGGGAGCAGCAGGCAGAGGGAGAAGCAGACTCCCCTCTGAGCAGGGAGCCAGATGCAGGATGCAGGGCTTGATGCAGGGGTCAATGCAGGGCTTAATCCCAGGACCCTGAGATCATGAGTTGAGCTGAGGGCAAATGCTTAACCAACTGAGCCACCCAGGTGCCCCAAAGCTTTAGTGGATTCAGTGAACTAGTACATATGCCTTTTTAGTCAAGGACAATTTCAAAATAATAATGAAGTTACTTGTCTCAATTAATTTTCTTTAACTAAACAGCAAATCAAAAGCACAAGGTTATACATACTTGTTAAATACTTTTGCATCCTCAAATCATTTCTTACCTATTTAGAGGACTAATTTGTAGTTATGAAGAAGAAAAAGGAGGAAGGGAAAGAGGAAAAGCAAAGCAAAGATCACAATTTCTGTTTATGGCAATAGGGTAGACAACATAAACTGAAAGCCTTCAAACAGAGTTTCAGGAAATATGGAAAAGTATAAAATAATTCCTGTTAAAGGAATGGTTGATTTATAAGAAAATAAAGGAAATCCCCAGGGGCTGATATCAAAGAGGAATATAAACTCCAGAGAGATGAGAACAAACCGATTCTGGGAATACCCTGGGTATAGAGGCTAATCTCAAAAAAATGAGGTTTAGAGCAGGAATGAGGCTTCAAGTCCATGCAATGCAGAGATCTGGAGTAAAACTTTTTCAAAAGGTAGGACCCTCCATGAGCCATAGACTCAATGAAAACTAAAAAGGGAAGAAAGAGAAAGAACAGAAAGGAGGAAAAAAAGAAAGGAAAAGAAAAGAATGGAAGGGAAGGGAAAAAAGGAGGAAAGAAAGAAAAGAAAGAATGAAAGAAAGAAAGAAAGAAAGAAAGAAAGAAAGAAAGAAAGAAAGAAAGAAAGAAAGAAAGAAAGAAGGAAGGAAGAAAAGGAAGGACAGAAAGGGGGGAGGGTGGGAGAGGGAGAGAAAGGAGAGGAAAGGGTAGGAGAGGAGAGGGGAGGGGAGGGAAGGGAAGGAAAGAGAGGAGAGGAGAAGAAAGGAGAGGAGCAGAAAAAGATGAGATGAATAGAGGCGAGAAAGGAGCTTATTTCTCTCAACCTAGGCTCTAGGATCTTAACAAAGTCTCCCTTAAGAATTCATAAGCATAGGCCAAGCAAATTCAAGTTTAGGTAAAGGAATATATAAATTTGTGGAGAAAGTTACACAAGCATTGACTGATAACAATAATCAGCTCTAATAAGCTCATCACAAGAAAAAAACTGTAACAATGGGTGGTGATGGATGCTAATTGAATGTGTGGTGATCATTTTGTACTACATACATATATTAAATCACTTGTACATCTGAAACAAATGTTATATGTCATTATATCTCAGTAAAAACTTGGATGAATGTACAATTTTCTAGAAAGATACAATTTAACACTTATACTTCATATGGCATTTAAAAACTAAATCAGTAATTAAAAACCTCCCCCAAAAGAAACTTTATGCCTAGATTTGCAGGTGAGTTCTGCCAGACACTGAAGGAAGAGATAATCCCAATTCTGTCAACTAATTCCATTTAAGTGAAATATAGAGAAATATTCTTCAATCATTTTATGAAGCTGCTATAATTTTGATACCAAATTACATAAGTATAGGATGAAAAAGGAATAGACCAATCTCACTAATTAACAAAGATGTGAGTATCCTAGATCCAATGTTAGCAAATGAAATCCAGCTAAGAATATAGAAAATAATACATGATAACCCAATTAGGTTCATCCCAGGAACAGAAAGATGGGATTATCATTTAAAAAGTGATTAACAGAATTCATCACATTAATAGGTAATGGAAAAAATGATAATTTCAATGCATTTAGTAAAAAACATTTAATAAAATTCAGCATCTATACATCAGGTTTAATAATTAGCAAGCAAGAATTAAAAAGGCAACTATCTAAAAATCTATAGCAAAATGTATGCTTGATGATGAAATAATGAATCATTCTCTTTAAAGTAAGGAAAAGGATAAGACACTCCTTTTATTTCTCATTGTACAGTAGATCCAAGTCAGCATGATAGCATGAGTTTTAAATGTAGGTCCTAAGAAAGGACATTCCAGACATATAGGAAGCATTGTAAAAGGCATGTATAGAAGGTATGAAGCCATTTCAATATGGTTGGAACATAAATTGTGAGAGAGGAGGAGAAGCAATGAAAGGAAACAAGACTAGAAATACAGACAGGAACCTGGTCTTATGGAGCTTTGGGTTGAGATTGGGTTTTATCTTATAGATAATAAGGAACCAATTTCAAGCCAGAGAATACCATATCCATATTTTAGAGTGATCTCAATGGTAATAATGAGGAGGACTGTTTGAAAGGGGGAAAGATTAAAATATTTTTTTACTCAGGTAGGGAAAATCCAGACTTTGTCTTCACCTTGTATCCCCTTCACCTTGTATCCCCAAGTGCTTCCAACATGTCTGACATATAGAAGGTATTCAAAACATATTTGTCAATAACTGAACACTGTTTACAGGAAAATAAGGACATGCAGAGGAATGGGCAGTTTTTAGAGACAGGAAAAGTTAGCATGTTCAGAATTTGGTCATCCATTGAATGAAGATTGATATAAGTGTATGAATCAAAGATGCTAAATATTCTGACCTGGGTGAGTGGTAGAACCATGATTAAGAGAGAAAATAAAGTAAGAGAATCTGATTTGAGGCATGAAAGAGAGGTTCCATTTTTATCAGAGTGAGTTTGAAATACTTATGGGATACCCAAGGTCAGAAGTTCCAGAGAAAGTGGAAATAAGCTTCTGGAGTAAAAGAAAAGAATCACATATAATCACATATAATGATATATATGTGTAAATGTTCAGTAATTGCTTCAAGGTCCCAGATCAGTAATTCTGTATGTTAGAAAAGATAAGATTCTCTGGTATGAAGTAAAAATGCCTACCTTTCTTCTTCAGAGAAAATGTTTCACATTGCTCACAAGGAAATGTCAATACTTTGAGGTTTTACTGCTTTGGGTGGGGTTGGGAGGAGAGTTGGGGGGATAGGGGGATTGTTTCTTTGTTTGATTTGGGTTTTAGCAGGCTTGACCACTGCCCACCCACCTACCCATCCATTTCCAAACACACTAAAATGGAAAATTTTAATGAAAAATGCTTGCCCAAAGCCACTCAATAATTTAATGAAATTTGACTGCTTCTTTATCTAAAGTGAAGAGAACCAGAAATAGCACTAGAGTATAACGGAGTCATTGGATTATTATACCTGTGCTGTGAAAACAAATACAACAATATTAACCCAAGTCATTTCAGATGTTCCAGCTCTTTGCCAAATATTTTGATAACCTCTCCTCAAATATCTTGAAATCAGCGAAATCATTTCTAATTGAAGCACCTTTGTCAAATCCCTCACTTTAGAAGTTTTTTTATTAATTTTTTCATTTTTTATAACCATATAATGTATTATTAGCCCCAGGGGTACAGGTCTGTGAATCGCCAGGTTTACACACTTCACAGCACTCACCACAGCACATACCCTCCCCAATGTCCATAACCCCACCACCCTCTCCAAACATCCCTCCCCCCAGCAACCCTCAGTTTGTTTTGTGAAATTAAGAGTCTCTTATGGTTTGTCTCCCTCCTGATCCCATCTTGTTTCATTTATTCTTTTCCTACCCCTCAACCCCATGGTGCATCTCAACTTCCTCATATCAGGGAGATCATATGATAGGTGTCTTTCTCCAACTGACTTATTTTGCTAAGCATAATACCCTCTAGTTCCATCCACGTCATTCGCAAATGGGAAGATTTTATTTCTTTTGATGGCTGCATAGTATTTCATTGTATGTGTGTGTGTATATATATATTTATATACCATATCTTCTTTATCCATTCATCTGTTGATGGACATCTAGGTTCTTTCCATAGTTTGGCTATTGTGGACATTGCTGCTACAAACATTCAGGTTTACATGCTCCTTCGGATCTACGTTTGTATCTTTAGGGTAAATACCCAATAGTGCAATTGCTGGGTCATAGGGTAGCTCTATTTTCAACTTTTTGAGGAACCTCCATGCTGTTTTCCAGAGTGGTTACACCAGCTTGCATTCCCACCAACAGTGTAGGAGGGTTCCCCTTTCTCCACATCCTCGCCAGCATGTCATTTCCTGACTTGTTCATTTTAGCCATTCTGACTGGTGTGAGGTGATATCTCATTGTGGTTTTGATTTGTATTTTCCTGATGCCCAGTGATGTGGAGCATTTTTTCATGTGTCTGTTGGCAATCTTCATGTCTTCTTTGCAGAAATGTCTGTTCATGTCCTCTGCCCATTTCTTGATTGAATTATTTGTTCTTTGGGTGTTGAGTTTGCTAAGCTCTTTATAGATTTTGGATACTAGCCCTTTATCTGATATGTCGTTTGCAAATATCTTCTCCCATTCTGTCAGTTGTCTTTTGGTTTTGTTAACTGTTTCTTTGCTGTTCAAAATATTTTGATCTTGATGAAGTACCAGTAGTTCATTTTTGCCTTTGCTTCCCTTGTCTTTGGTGATATTCCTAGGAAGCAGTTGTTGCAGCTGAGGTCGAAGAAGTTGCTGCCTGTGTTCTCCTCAATGATTTTGATGGATTCCTTTCTCACGTTGAGGTCCTTCATCCATTTTGAGTCTATTTTCATGTGTGGTGTAAGGAAATGGTCCAGTTTCATTTTTCTGCATGTAGCTGTCCAATTTTCCCAACATCATTTGTTGAAAAGGCTGTCTTTTTTACATTGGACATTCTTTCTTACTTTGTCAAAGATGAGTTGACCATAGAGTTGAGGGTCTATTTCTGGGCTCTCTATTCTGTTCCAGTGATCTATGTGTCTGTTTTTGTGCCACTACCATACTGTCTTGATGATGACAGCTCTGTAATAGAGCTTGAAGTCTGGAACTGTGATGCCACCAACTTTGGCTTTCTTTTTCAATATTCCTTTGGCTATTCAAGGTCTTTTCTGGTTCCATATAAATTTTAGGATAATTTGTTCCATGTCCTTGAAAAAATTGGATGGGGTTTTGATAGGCATTTATTAAATGTGTAGATAGCTTTAGGTAGCATAGACATTTTCACAATATTTATTCTTCCAATCCATGAGCATGGAACATTTTTCCATTTCTTTGTGTCTTCCTCAATTTCTTTCATGGGTACTTTGTAGTTTTCTGAGTATAGATTCTTTGTCTCTTTGGTTAGGTTTATTCCTAGGTATCTTATGTACTGCGACTGTAAATGGGATTGACTCCTTAATTTCTCTTTCTTCTGTCTTGTTGGTGTAAAGAAATGCAATTG
>ML102996.1:14461-48438 GCA_003697995.1 Taxidea taxus jeffersonii
TAGATTCTTTGTCTCTTTGGTTAGGTTTATTCCTAGGTATCTTATGTACTGCGACTGTAAATGGGATTGACTCCTTAATTTCTCTTTCTTCTGTCTTGTTGGTGTAAAGAAATGCAACTGATTTCTGTGCATTGATTTTATATCCTGACACTTTACTGAATTCCTGTACAAGTTCTAGCAGTTTTGGAGTGGAGTCTTTTGGGTTTTCCACATATAGTATCATATCATCTGCAAAGAGTGATAGTTTGACTTCTTCTTTGCCTATTTGGATGTCTTTAATTTCTTTTTGTTGTCTGATTGCTGAGGCTACGACTTCTAGTACTATGTTGAATAGCAGTGGTGATAACGGACATCCCTGCTGTGTTCCTGAACTTAGCAGAAAAGCTTTCAGTTTTTCTCCATTGAGAATGATATTTGCGGTGGGTTTTTCATAGATGGCTTTGATAATATTGAGGTATGTGCCCTCTATCCCTACACTTTGAAGAGTTTTGATTAGAAAGGGATGCTGCACTTTGTCAAATGCTTTTTCAGCATCTATTGAGAGTATCATATGGTTCTTGTTCTTTCTTTTGTTAATGTATTCTATCACATTTATTGATTTGCGGATGTTGAACCAAACCTGTTGCCCTGGAATAAATCCCACTTGGTCATGGTGAATAATCCTTTTAATGTACTGTTGGATCCTATTGGCTAGTATTTTGGTGAGAATTTTCGCATCTGTGTTCATCAAGGATATTGGTCTGTAATTCTCTTTTTTGATGGGATCCTTGTCTGGTTTGGGGATCAAGGAGATGGTGGCCTCATAAAATGAGTTTGGAAGTTTTCTTTCCATTTCTATTTTTTGGAACAGTTTCAGGAGAATAGGAATTAATTCTTCTTTAAATGTTTGGTAGAATTTCCCTGAGAAGCCATCTGGCCCTGGGCTTTTGTTTGTTGGGAGATTTTTGATGACTGTTTCAATCTCCTTACTGGTTTTGTGTCTGTTCGTGATTTCTATTTCTTCCTGGTCTAGTTGTGGTAGTTTACAAGTCTCTAGGAATGCATCCATTTCTTCCAGATTGTCAAATTTGTTGGCATAGATTTGCTCATAATATGTTCTTATAATTGTTTGTATTTCTTTGATGTTGGTTGTGATCTCTTGTCTTTCATTCATGATTTTATTAATTTGAGTCCTTTCTCTTTTCTTTTTGATAAGTCTGGCCAGGGGTTTATCCATTTTATTAATTCTTTCAAAGAACCAGCTCCTAGTTTCATTGATCTGTTCTATTGTTTTTGTTGTTGTTGTTGTTTCTATTTCATTGATTTCTGCTCAGATCTTTATGATTTCTCTTCTCCTGCTGGGCTTATAGTTGGCTGCTAGGTGGGCATAAGGCATAGATATTTAAAATTGTTAGATCTTCTTGTTGGACAGACCCTTTGAGTATGATATAGTGTCCTTCCTCATCTCTTATTATAGTCTTTGGCTTAAAATCTAATTGATCTGATATAAGGATTGCCATCCCAGCTTTCTTCTGATGTCCATTAGCATGGTAAATTGTTTTCCACCCCCTCACTTTAAATCTGGAGGTGTCTTTGGGTCTGAAATGAGTTTCTTGTAGGCAGTATATTGATGGGTTTTGTTTTTTTATCCATTCTCATACCCTGTTTCTTTTGATTGGGGCATTTAGCCCATTTACATTCAGGGTAACTATTGAGAGATATGACTTTAGTGCCATTGTATTGCCTGTAAGGTGACTGTTACTGTATATTTCCTCTGTTCCTTTCTGATCTACTACTTTCAGGGTCTCTCTTTGCTTAGAGGACCCCTTTCAAAATTTCCTATAGAGCTGGTTTGGTGTTTACAAATTCCTTCAGTTTTGTTTGTCCTGGAGGCTTTTTATCTCTCCTTCTATTTTCAATGTATTCTTGGCTGCATGTTTTTCTCGTTTAGTGCTCTGAATATATCATGCTAGTTCTTTCTGGCCTGCCAGGTCTCTGTGGATAAGTCATTGCCAATCTAATATTTTTACCATTGTATGTTACAGACTTCTTGTCCCGGGCTGCTTTCAGGATTTTCTCTTTGTTGCTAAGGCTTGTAAATTTTACTATTAGGTGACGGGGTGTGGACCTATTCTTATTGATTTTATGGGGAGTTCTCTGCACCTCCTGGATTTTGATGCTTTTTCCCTTTGCCATATTAGGGAAATTCTCTACAATAATTCTCTGAAATATACCTTCTGCTCTCCTCTCTCTTTCTTCTTCTTCTGGAATCCCAATTATTCTAATGTTGTTTCGTCTTATGGTGTCACTTATCTCTCGAATTCTCCCCTCATGGTCCAGTAGTTGTTTGTCTCTCTTTTGCTCAGCTTCTTTATTCTCTGTCATTTGGTCTTCTATATCACTAATTCTTTCTTCTGCCTCATTTATCCTAGCAGTAGGAGCCTCCATTTTTGATTGCACCTCATTAATAGCTTTTTTGATTTCAACTTGGTTAGATTTTAGTTCTTTTATTTCTCCAGGAAGGGCTTTTATCTCTCCAGAGAGGGTTTCTCTAATATCTTCCATGCCTTTTTCAAGCCCGGCTAGAACCTTGAGAATAGTCATTCTGAACTCTAGATCTGACATATTACCAATGTCCATATTGATTAGGTCCCTAGCCTTCAGTACAGTTTCTTGTTCTTTTTTTTGTGGTGAGTTTTTCCTCCTTGTCATTTTGTCCAGATAAAAATATATTAAGGAGCAAATAAAATACTAAAAGAGTGGCAAAGACCCCAGGAAAATGTGCTTTAACCAAATCAGAAGTGACCCCAAATCGTGGTGGGGAGAGAGGGGATAAAAAGAAGTTCAGAAAAAAAAATTTTTAAAAAGAAAACAAATAAAGAAAAAATATAAAAAAGAATATTAGAATTAATATATTAGACTGGTGACTAGAACAGGGTCACCCACTTAATTTTGGGAGTATTTTGGTCTCTTATAAGAAACTACCTCCCAAAATTTTAAAGAATGAAAAACATATATAAGGGTTAACACAATGAAGGGATGGAATATGCCTATAAAGACGAAAAAAAATTTTTTTTAATTTCTAAAAAAGGAGTTGACAAAGTAAGTTGGTTGGGAGAATAAAGAAAAACAAGGTGGACAGAATTTGCTCTGGCTGGAGTCTAGCAAAAGCCTGGAGCTAGATTTAGGGTATATTTTGATTAGAAGAAGTTGTACCCCAAATTTTTTAAAAGAAAAAATCCTATGTGTGTACAAAAAATAAGGTTAGATACAATGAAGAATAAAATATGAATATAAGAATGAAGATTCAAAAAAGGTTATTATTATTTTTTATGAAAGGTGTTGTTAAGATAAACTATATAAAAATATTAGAAGAGGAAAGGGTAAAAGTTTAAAAAAATTAAGCAGATGAAAAAAGATAAAATTTTAAAAAATTAATTAACTGCAAGACTAAAGAATCATGGGGAGAAAGCCATGAATTCCATGCTTTGCTTTCCCCTCTTCTGGAATTCCACTGTTCTCCTTGGTAAGTGAACTTGGTCTTGGCTGGATTTATTGTTGATCTCCTCGGGGAGGGGCCTGTTGTAATGACTCTCAAGTGTCTTTGCCCGAGGCGCAATTACACAGCCCCTATCAGGGGCCAAGCTAAGTAATCCGTTCAGGTTCGCTTTCAGGAGCTTTTGTTCCCTGAACACTTTCCGTTGAGTTCTGGCGGACAGGAATGAAAATGGCGGCCTCCCAATCTCTGGACCCAAGGAACCGAGAGCTCAGGGCCCCACTCCTCAGTGCGCCCTCGGAGAAAAGCGCTCAATCACTCCCATCTCCCTGGCCTCTGGCCGTGCTCCGAGCTCACTCAGCCTGTGACCAAGCATCTCTGTCTCTGGCACACAGCTCCACCTGGAATCTCCAAACCCCAGATCCCTGAGCTCTTCCAGGGGGTGTCTCCCTGGATCTTGTGGGGACCCCATTCACAAAGCAGTGGCGTCAGGGATTATGGTTCAAGGTAACTGAGAGCTTACTCCTCGGCTCTGTCTCTGTAGCTGGCCTCCCTGCTCTAATACCTATGAGCTCTGCAACACTCAGACACTCCAAACCCTTCAGTGACCCCATGGGACCTGGGGCCATGCTGACACCATGTGGGCTTCACCCAGGTTTAGCCTCTGGAGCTATGTCCCTCAGTGGAGCAGACTTTTAAAAGTCCTGATTTTGTGCTCCGTTGTTCCCCACTTGCTGGGATCTGGCCCCGCCCCCCATGGTCTATTTTCCCGTCACTTTGGATTCACTTCTCCTCTGGTCCTACCTTTCAGAAAGTGGTCAATTTTCTGTTTCTAGAATTGTTGCTCTTCTTCTCTTCGCTCTTCTGTTAGATTTGTAGGTGTTTGCAATGGTTTGATAAGCTATCTAGCTGATCTCCTGATACCTGATGTCATCTCAGCCTGCTACTTAGAACAGTTTTTTTTTTTAAATTAGAAAATTAAAAATGAAAATAATCTTCCCTTAGTTGGAAGAAGGATAGATTGTATATGAAATAAGATTTTCTTAAGGAACTACAGTATAAAAACAAATAAACAAGCATTCATCTATTTGGAAATGCAGACGACCTCAGTAACTCTTGACCTTGAGTGAATGGTTCTATGTTAGCCTGCTCATTCTTCTATTTTCATCTTTTATCTCCCTCACCAAACATCATGTACATAACTGGGTTCTTACAGCAATCTCAGTGTAATCAAGGAAACCATTCTATGATGGTCCTTTGCTTTATTTCAGTTCTAAATGCTAATCAAAATTGTAGGCATCTGAAACCAGCCCCTTTCCATACAGCTACTTGAGGTGCTACTGATTGTGGCAACAGGAAATGAAGCCAGGAGAATGTTCTTGGTATCCCCCTTGCATTCTCCTTAGATATATAACCCAGTCCCAGGGGTGTTTTGTAAATATCTGTCCTCAAAATTAGCCATCTGTGACCTCTCAGTCTCGGTTCATAAAATTGGGTTAACACATGCGGATACGCCTTTTTTTTTTTTTTTAAGATTACATTTACTTATTTGACAGAGAGATAGAGAGCACAAGTAAGCAGAGTGGCAGGCAGAGGGAGAGAGAGAAGTAGGCTCTCCGCTAAGCAGTGAGTCCGATGTGGGGACTCAGTCCCAGGACCCTGGAATCATGACCTGAGCCCTAGGCAGGTGCTTAACCAACTGGGCCACCCAGACACTCCTGGATACACCTTTTTAAAAAAAATCTTTAACACCATGTTACATTTCCAGGTACATATAACAATTATACATCTCTTTTCCCATTTTTTTCCCTCTAACCAGCAAGTCAGGTTAGTTTTTTAAAAAACAGTAGTGAAGTATTTTAGCAAAATGATCTACACATGGTGGGAAAATAAACATTTCTCATGATTAAGCTAGAACTCGCAGTCAAAATAAATAGTGATGTACAAAGGTCATTAAGATTATTTGTTACCAATCATTTGGAAGGTCAACAGTTCAGCAGCATTGCTGTCATTTATATTTGTAGTTACTGAACAATATGCACCAAGGAGGACATAAAAACCTATTTGTGGATATTTATATAAGGCCTATCAAGAAATTAGCTTGGCGTTTGACATCTAAGCTACATTGAGGAAATACAAAAATTAAAAAATATAGAGAGAGAATGAGAACATGGGAATGTGGGAGTTTACAAAAAACATCAAAGAAAAATTGAAATAGTAATCAATAGTTATGTTCAGGAGGAGGGAGAAAAAAGAGAGAGAAAAAAGACAGTGAAACAGGTAGCAAGAGTATGAATGAGAGAGAAAGGTGAATAAAAGATACTAAGAGGCAGCACTTTTATTGTAGAAGTAGAAATGAGTTACCTTAGCAAAGGAGATACAAAACGGAAACAGTATAAGGACTATAAATGATAAAAAAAAAATTCCTATTTCAACCTAAATTTACAGTAAAACTTAAAGTCACCCTAAGACATTCAGAACATTCCTAGTATCTGGTGATTAAATGCAGAGGTAAGCACATAGAGTGGGGTGATTACACTAAAAGACAACTTTAACAGCATGTGGTTTCTTGTTTATACTTCTTTTTTTTCCCTGTCTTTACATTTCATGTAGAGTATTATCGTAAAATCTGAGAAAATGTGAAAGACCACTGAACAAGTCCTAACCCTTAAGAATAGAAACAAGATCAATGAGGACTTTAATAACTAAATTAGATTCTGATATATTGTCTCATGACAAAATAGTGGAAAAATGTTAATAAACACTAAGAAATGCACATACAATGTGTGCTCATGAGACATTCTTGTTTTTTTTTTTCTTAAGATTTTATTTATTTATTTGACAGACAGAGATCACAAGTAGAGAGGCAGGCAGAGAGAGGGGGGAAGCAGGCTCCCCACTGAGCAGAGAACCTGATGTGGGGCTTGATCTCAGGACCCTGGGATCATGACCTGAGCCGAAGGCAGAGGCTTATTTAACCCACTGGGCCACCCAGGCGCTCCGAGACATTCTTGTTTTAAATCAACAGAAAATAATCATTAGCACCAGAGTCTGGATTGTTACAGTAGCCTCCAGTCTAGTCTTCCAGTGCCAATAACCACCTGTTCTTATCTTAGTCTGTTATGAGCCTTTTAAATTTAAAAGATCACATACTCCTCTATTCAAAACACACCAGTGTAAAAGGCAAGGTCAATCATGCCCTTCAGGATCCAGCCTCTGGCCCTGTTACCTACCTCCCTATTACTCCATCCTGGCTCAATCCTACCCAGCCACACTAGCCAAACCATTCTTCAGATACTCCACCCACATTCCTGCCTGGCGCCTGTGCACTTGCTATTCCCTTACCTAGAACAATCTTTCTTCAGCTGCACTTGTTATTTTCCATAGAGGCTTTCCTTCACCACCCTGTTTAAAATACCTATCCCTCCCTTTCTCTCCCCCTTCTCTGCTCTAATCATCTCCATACCACACAAGTCATATTTTATTTGTTTATTGGTTTGTTTCACATAGAATAGTGCCAACTCTCAATAAATATTTTTATCAATGAATACTCCATGTATCACTGAATTGCCAATTGCCTAACTGGCCTTATATAATACTTGATATTTGACAAGACTATTTTAAGGTTTTGTTTTGTTTTGTTTTGTTTGCATGTATTAACCCATTTAAATCCTCATAAGACCTCTATGAGATAAAGTTGTACTTAAAACATTAAATTTTGTTGCCCTTTTTTTCCTACATCCTCACTAGCAACAAAACTAGCAACAAAACTAATCTCATTTTATAGTCAAGAAAACTGAGGTATACAAATTTTAACTGTCCTGCCCAAGGGTACAGAGCTAGTAGGTGGTACAAACAGGATTCCAGGATTCCAACCCAGGCAGTCAGCAGAGTTCCATGCTCTTAATCACCAAGCTCCACTGCCTCTACATGAATGAATAGATAAAGACAACCAGAACACCTGACATTTGATCAGTGCCTTGTGATTTTCAAAATCTGTTCATACACATGATCCCATATGGAATACAGGAGAGGTATAGTGCCTTTGTTATTTTAATAGCAAAGAGATAGTATATTTTCTCTTTTTGACAAATTCAGTATGAATTTTAAAACATCTCCATTTAATATTTGGGAAATATTTAGCACATAAGTGGTGCCAAGCCAGTCCCTAAAGGAAAAGAGATAAAAATTTATGAAACAAACCAATAGATATTATGATAATTACTCTAATAGAAGCTTATACAATGGTCTACTGCATGCTTATAACTAATCTTGCCTTAGGGTAGGGGAAGAATTTAGGAGTTGTAATGGAAGGCAGCTTTAGAAAGGAGAGGATCGACAGATATTTGTTCTGCAGAAAAGAGAGGGAAAAAAGCATTCCTGGTAGAGAACTTACCATGGTAGAGAATCAGCCATGAAGGAATGAAATCAAGAGTAAGGCAGAAGTAAGTGAAACAGATAACTCAGTGTGGGGAAACTGTTGAGTGGGTATGAGAAAACGACAAGAGAGAATACTAAAAGTTATAGTGGGGACAGGTTATAAACGAGATTGAAGTTTCTCCTATATGCATTGGGAAGATATCTAAATAAGAACATCAAATTCACTCTTCAGGACTGTAGAGGATTTGCATGAGGCAAGATCTAAAGAAGAATCTGAAAACTCCCTGTAATTTTTGGAATATCCTGGGTAAAATCGTGAGGTGAGTTATCAGTAACAAAGCCAATGGCTACATTGGAAATTTCTTAGTTTTTGCACAGAGCTGGCTTCTAAGCAACTTAGAAAAACAAAACAGCCCCCAGAGTGGGGTATGTCTCCTGTTGGGGAGCACAGAGGGAAAAAAGGCAAGTATAGAGGGAGTTACAAGCCAATTATGATAGAGGCCAAAGTAAACTATTTGACTCCAGTGGGCTTAGGGCCCAGGAGGAAACTTAGTCCCTTTACTTCTGCAAATGCTCCTAAAAAAGTGATTTTTCCTTAAGCATTAAGTTTATTCTTTGCTTTTTTTCCCTTCCCACATACATACTAGCAACCAGTATGGAAACTAAACTCTAGCACTTCTTTGAGAAAAGGAATGTTAAATTAGAAGTTTAGGAATCTTGTTAGATAATCAATTACTCTACATTTTATTCTGAATTAATGTCTCTTTTAAGTCAACTGTTCAAAATGGTTGAATTATTTTTTATCATCATGAATTCAGATATGCTGTTATCCTCACAGAGCTCTCCAAAACAGAAAAAGAGAGCAGCATTGCAGATGATCAATAAATCTCTATGGGTTTGATACTATTTCCAGGGTAGAGCCCTTATTTCCAGAATAAAGTTGTTTGTTTTTTCTAAAGCCCCCTGGAAAACAAAATTAGAGGGTCATTACAATACCCTATAATTTGTGTACCAATTTTTTTCTTAAAAATTTTTTATTCACTTTATCTCATTTAATCCTCACAAAAAACTCCATGAGGTAGGTATTACTAGATCTGTTAAGCAGATGAGAAAACTTTATTTTAGTGGTCTTCCAGTTTGTACTTGAAAATCATTTTCTGATGGCTTAAGCTATTGTTTAAAAAAAAAAAAAAGTCTTTCCCTATTTTCACGTGTGATCAAAATTCATTATTAACTCAAGTTGATTTACAGAGGTTTAAATGGCTTCCTCAAACACAAAACTGGTAGAGAGTAGCATTAGGATACAAATTCTTATCTTCTGAGTCTGAACCTGTTATTTCTGTCCAGTATCATGTCTCAGAGAATGCTACCAAATTCAGTAATAATTCAAGTTACTTCCATAGTCAGTAACCCATAATACTTAACACTGATACTTTGGCCATTCATGTTGTAGTGTGTGTGTGTGTGTGTGTGTGTGTGTGTGTGTATGATTATTCTAAAAGTTAAAAGTTTTTAAATTTCATTAATTCAGGTAGTTTCAATGAAATCTTCTAATATCTAGATGCCAATCTGGACCCAGATTTACCTGGGGAGAAAGAAATACCTAAAAAGAAAGTGTTTCTTAACCAAACTATTATAATATAGAAGGTAAATTAAATAAGATTTGCATGTCTTGTTATACAAATAGAAGTCCATGTCCTCAAATTTAAATAAATAATTTCTGATCTACTGTAGTCAAGGCAGTGTTGCCCAAGAAGCCTTTAACAATCCCTTGGATCTGAATTCTCTAAGAATGCCTATATTATAAAGAAGAATTACAGATTATTTTGTATTTTTTGGCTAATTTTTTCATAACTTCCCAATCAAAATTTAAGCTCGTGGAGAGCAAGGACAGTATCTTGCTGTTTACTAGAACTCTCCACATTCTGTAGACCAGTACCAGGCATAAGGTTTGAGATTTGCAGAATGTTTGTTGAGTTCTTAGAAAACATAAGTTCTCAGCAAATGCAGGGCTGAGGAGGGAGGGTCAGTTGATCTATGATGCAGGTTATAAATTATCCATTTAGTAAAAACAGTCATGCAGAACTTGTACTGAGAAAGAGCTTTCTAACTGCAGAAGTTATTTTATTTCATTGTAAAGTAATAAAATCACATTTCCTTATCCTAATGTGTGATTCAGACTTATTACTAATTCAGAGAGTCTTTGGATCTAATTAGTAGATTTTATTGTTTTTATTTTTTTTAACATATGTACAGCCAAATTCCAAAGATGTGTTTTTTCTCTTTTAACATTCATCTAAACTATTCTTTGCACATCACTGAACTCAGCATCTTGTAATTCTTATAACTATTATGGAGCATGCAATTGACTTCTTTTATGAAGAACTGAAAATAGAGAGTTATTCTGTTGAAATAAAGACTTAAAACTCTGAAGAGTGTCTGTCATTGCTTCCTATTTCACTTGATATCTTTACATTCTGGTGATTAGGTTGTTTGAAAACTTCCAAATCAGCATAAAGAAACTAGAACACTCTGTGTTCTGTCAGAGACGCTTATAACATCTCTCTGATTTAAATTGTATACCCGGAGGGCAGAAATAGAGATTTCTCTATTCTGGATGAAATATAACTCAGGCACCAAATAATATATAATAAAAGTAATGACAGTACTTCCTCATCTCCTGTTAGCATTTGAAACAGCATCAAGGAGACAGTGTCTTGGGAATTTTTTTAGTGTTCATTTGTCTTGAAACATATTATACTTCTTCCTTTAGAATATTTTATGTATATTTTTGTTTATTTTGAGAAAGTGCTGTATAGTATTTCTAAAGTTAGAAATCACTGAGAAGGGGCAAGTGGGTGGCTCAGTCTGTTAGGCCTTCCACTCGATTTTGGCTCAGGTCATGATCTCAAGGTCATGAGATGGAATCCTGCATTGCCTCTGGGCTCAGCACTGAATGTGCTTGGATTCTTTCTCTCCCTTTCTCTCTGCCCCTCCCCCCATTCCTGCTCATGCTTTCTAAATAGATAAATAAATAGAGTCTTTAAAAAAAGAAGGAAAGAAATCACTCAGGAAGTAGATTGGTTTACTTATCTTCCGATGTCTTTTTGTTTCCCCCTTATAAAAAGTGCTAGATAAAGATAGAGGGGGAAAAATATACATATACAGACCCTGAGAATATTCCCCTGCCTCGCACAACTGCAACCTTATCTTCAGAGAATGATGTTTCTGTTACTTTGCTGCATAACAAATTAATGCCAAATTTCATGGTCTAAAGTAACAACCAGTTTATCTGCTCATGGATCTTGTGGGAATGGAGCAGGGCACATCAGGAATGACTTGTCTCTCCTCCATATCCAGGACTCTGAGAATTCAAGGCTAGGGACTCAGGATGGCTGCACACTGAAATCATGTAGAGGTTTCTTGTCTCAAAATGGCTGGTGCCTGACCTGGGATGACTTACAGACTATAACTGTCAACAAGAGTGCTTATATGCAATCTCTCCATGTGGCTTCATTTCTTCATCACATGGCCACCTTACTGTCCCTGGATCTCTTATCTGGTGCTCATAGCTCCAAGAGATAGTGTTCCAGCAAACCAAGGGAAGACTGCAGAAGCCTTAGAAATCACACAGCATTACTTCTGCTGTATTCTATCAGTCTGAGCAGATTCAAAGCCCACTCACACTCAAAGGAAGTGAAATAAGACTCTGCCTTTGATGGAGGAGTGGCAAGCTTACATTGTAAAAGAGCATGTGTAAGAGACAATATGGTGTAGCCATCTTTGGAAAATGAAACCTGCCACAAATGGACTCAGTCTTTCCTGTCTGTCTCCACCAACTGCATGAGTGGAACTTGCTTGATGGAGGAGTTTTGCTTAGCTGTGTTGCCTTTTTATCTCTCACATCAATTAGCACTTACTACATTTAGCATTCAACAAATGTTTATTGAACCTGAATTGGAATTAATCCCATTAGCCTTTCCAAGAGGTCCCAGGAAAACTTTCACTTACTGTCACAAGAGATAATGATCTTTGTGCCATTATGAAAATGATAGTGAATATTAATGTTTCAGCTATCTCAGCTGCAGGCATAAAATTGCATTAAATTCATGTATCACCTTTCTTAAAAGGAGTATTGCTTAACCCAGACTGATGTAAGGCATGCTTGTTGTCCAGTCTCTGGTACACCAACTACAAAGGAGCGTCCTTGAGTAAGTTACTCACTGAGCTTCAGTTTTCCCATCAGTAAAATGAGGAAAACACTGCTGACTCAAAGGAACAGAAGTGAGCAAGCACATCTGTAGGGTCAGCTTGAAAATGCTGTATCAAAGATCAGAGGGGAGTAGAGTATAATAAATAGGCTGTCCATTTATAATATGTCAACCCTGAAGGGATATCTTTACTAATTTGCACTAATCACTATATGTATTAGTGGAGGCCATTGTGGCCACTGTAAAAACAAAACAAACAAAAGCAAGCAGCAATAGAAGTATTGTCATTAACTACATGAGTATTTAATTATTTTTATTTTATATTTTTTATTTTTATGATTTTATTTAATGTATTTAAGTTTTACCCCCTTCCATTTTGCCTCCATTTTACCAGTCCAAATAGCTAATAAGGCCTGCATACAGTAAAAAAAGAAATTCATACATATTTAGTACCAAATTTGGGCTTATTATACTGAGGCTCCCGAGCTATATTAACAAGAGTTACTATTCAATTTATGATATATGCCTTCTACTATGCTAGAATATACTGATATTTAGAAATGATCAAAGTATTCTCCTAGGTGTAAAAAGATGACATCTGTCTTGGAATTTGTTTTCTCAAAATATTGAAATAAATGTAAGCAAAGATCCAACTAGGCTCTCAACAAATGAGTTGGAGTATCTGATTCTTCATAGCAGATTTACACTTCTAGGCCAGGATAACATTTTTCATAGATGTTTAAACTCCATAGATGAGAATTTGAGACATTCCCCATAAATGGTAGAACATGTGGCCCTATTTCCCACCACAATCTGTGGAGGCAGCTGGCTTTGATGATTCCATTTGCACCAATATCAAAAATCAAACTTGATCAGAACTCAAAATGGGTCCTTTTGGTGCCCATTAGGAAGCACCAGTGCAGCTTGAAATCATCACCTAAAGGTACAAAAAGTATTTTGAATCTTAGGCTTATTACTGAACTGTCTCGGGCATATCTTAAAAGAGCTAAGAGTTTGCTTAAAAGGAATTACATGTGTCTGTTGGCCATCTGGATGTCTTCTTTGCAGAAATGTCTGTTCATGTCCTCTGCCCATTTCTTGATTGGATTATTTGTTCTTTGGGTGTTGAGTTTGCTAAGCTCTTTGTAGATTTTAGATACTAGCCCTTTATCTGATATGTCATTTGCAAATATCTTTTCCCACTCTGTCAGTTGTCTTTTGGTTTTGTTGACTGTTTCCTTTGCTGTGCAAAAGCTTTTGATCTTGATGAAGTCCCAATAGTTCATTTTTTCCCTTGCTTCCCTTGCCTTTGGCGTTGTTCCTAGGAAGAAGTTGCTGCGGCTGAGGTCGAAGAGGTTGCTGCCTGTGTTCTCCTCAAGGAATGCAAGCTGGTGCAACCACTCTGGAAAACAGCATGGAGGTTCCTTAAAAAATTGAAAATAGAGCTACCTTATGACCCAGCAATTGCACTACTGGGTATTTATCCTAAAGATACAAACGTAGTGATCCAAAGGGGCACGTGTACCCGAATGTTTATAGCAGCAATGTCCACAATAGCCAAGTTATGGAAAGAACCTAGATGTCCATCAACAGATGAATGGATAAAGAAGATGTGGTATATATATACGATGGAATACTATGCAGCCATCAAAAGAAATGAAATCTTACCATTTGCGACGACATGGATGGAACTAGAGCGTATTATGCTTAGCAAAATAAGTCAACTGGAGAAAGACAACTACCACATGATCTCCCTGATATGAGGAAGTGGAGATGCAATGGGGGTGGGAGTTAAGGTGGTAGGAAAAGTAAAAATGAAAGAAGATGGGATCGGGAGGGAGAAAAACCAAAAGAGACTCTTAATGTCATAAAACAAACTGAGGGGGGTGGGGGGAAGAGGGGTTGGGTGAGGGTGGTGGGGTTACATCATATGTTTAAATAAAGCTTAAATAAAGTAAAAAAAAAAAAAAAAAAGGAATTATAAGTGGCTATTTTCCAAAGAAGAGTTCACAGACACACACACAAACTGCAATCTGCTTTTGCTCCAAATAAGGAACTTATTGGTACCCTCCGCTACACAGTATCTCCTCCCCATGCAACCACAAACATCTCTGCCTGGTATTTACTTTGCTAAAATTTCTAATCTGACAATTAACATTAAATTAGCAAATTAGGTTGAGCCAGCAGGAACACAACATTTTATTTCCTATGCTTGAAATAAAAATATTTCCAATAAGATCAACATATACTCTGTCTTCTGCAGGAGTTGCAATTAAGAAGGCAAACCTCCACTGACCACATTAAGCTCTCTACCAAACTCTCTACTACCTTTTAAGTGTATTTACATTTCAGTATCTGGCCTTTGTCCCTGAAGTTCTGGAAGCCTTGTCTATGTCACAAGCACAACACATTTATAAAGATAGGATTTTTTTTATTGTTAAATATACTTCAGCTCCCTCTTCTCTTCTCTATCTCTCAAAATTAACTTTTTAAGCATCTCATCATCTGTTCAACAATTAATAGTTGTCAGAGGGTGGGAGAAATAGAGAGAGGGTACGAATTTTCAATTACAAGATGAATAAGGTCTGATACATTGTATGGTGGCTATAGTTGATAATACTGTATTATATAATCAAAATTTGCTAAGGGAGTAGGTCTTAGGTGTTCTCACCAACCCCCCCCAAAAAGGTAAATATGTGAGGTGATGGATTAAATTGATTGTGAAAATATTTTCACAGTGTATACATATATTAAATAATCATGTTGTACACTACAATTTTATTTGTCAATTATACCTCAGTAAAGTTAAAAAATAGTAGTAGTTGTCGATTAATCTTGCTGTCTTTTACAAGTCATCAGGGAAATAAAAGAAGAGATATTTTTCTGATGTCATAATGCCTAGCCCAGGTTTACAGCTGGCCTCTGTTCCTTTCTTCTATGATCTAGGGGATAGGAACCTGCCCCCTTCCTTTCCCTACCTATCTTAATGGAAGGGCAAATCAAGACAAAAATACCCTTTCTCTACCCCAAAGTCTGCTTTACTGCTCCTTATCTAGATCATAACACCCTGGACCCCAAAGGAGATTTAAGCAATTTTTAACTAAAATATTCCAGCAAGAATCATAGAACTTGATGGAAGGAAGAACACACCACTAGTTTAGCCAATAACGCCTTTGAGCTCCATAAGGATCAAGGCCTTGTTGCTCAGCCCATGTGTTCTCCCTGGTCCCATAATTTATTTCCCCCCACCTCCAAATTTCTACTCCTGAAGCCCTTCTTGGCTCTTTCCAACTCCTGATAAACCACCATTTCTCATAGGACTCTGAACATCCATCCCCTAGTGCTGACCTGGGCCTTACAAATATGTTTTCTACCTGAGGTATTTTCCAGATCTCTGTAGTACTCCACTTCTCTTTAGAAGAAGACTGAGCTGAGGGATAGGGGAGGAGAATTATGGTGGGGTGTTTTCACTCCACACTGTGGCTAATTTTCTTATAAAAGTGTCTGAAATCAAACACAGCTTGGCACCAGGGGACTAATTTCTTCCAAAGAGCATCTTTAGTCTTAAACTTGTATTTTTTTATTACTGATGATCTTGATCTTATGCCACATGAAATAAATCCCTGGCCTTGTTATATTCCTTTCCTACCCTGAGTTTTACTGCACAGTGCTACTAGACTTAATGAAGATGTTTCTTTCTAAAGAATCTAGGCAAATGGTATTGAGAACATCTCTCAGAACATTATATTCAGAACACCTTCTCTCTGGTCCACCGGGTCACTTGCATACTAGAAAAGTGTGGGAAGAATTTCAAGTCATCCTGCAGTACCTGAAGAAATACCTCCAACTCGGGGCACCTGGGTGGCTCAGTGGGCTAGAGCCTCTGCCTTCGGCTCAGGTCATGTTCCCAGGGTCTTGGGATCGAGTCCCACATCAGGCTCTCTGCTAGGTAAGGAGCCTGCTTCCCCATCTCTCTCTCTCTCTCTCTCTACCTGCCTGTGATCTCTCTGTCAAATAAATAAATTAAATCTTTAAAAAAAAAAAAAGAAATACCTCCAACTCTTTCTGGACCTATATTAGTACTGTAGAATGGTAAGATTTAAAGGCTCTCTATAGATTTTTAATTCTCAGTATGATTTATACCTTCCCTATGGGACTCCTACTTGTGCTGCATGTTGAAAGCCCATTGTTTAGGTGATTCAGCATCATCTAAATTTATTGTAACTCTGGAAGTCCATATATATATATATATATATATATATATATATATATATATATTAGTAATATAACCAGAGTCTTCCTTAATTCTAAATGTAAACTCCCTTACACATACTCAATATGTTTAAAGCTCTAAGAAAAATAAATACAAAGTAATAAAAGTATTTCATATGAACATTTAACTTCTCAGCATTCAACTCTGTGGTCTACACAAAGGAGGGAGGAAGAATCAGGAAGTGAGAATGATTGAAAGCATAGCTCAGTGGTTTTACCTGCTTTTCCTCTCAAAGTGTAGGTACCTGCTGTTGGTGTGAAAAGGAAGATGGAAAGTGAGGATCTTTACTACCTAGTCCTAGCCATCTTAGTGAGACCTCACTGCAACGGAAGGCAAGTTCAAGGCCAACTTTAACTACATGTGATCTTCCCTTGCACCCAGGAGATTTCAACCCAAGGAAGTGATGGGCTCCTCCATATACTTTCATTTCCTTCCTGTCCAGCACACTGAGGACTCCAAGTGGCTCTGCTGCCTGAGATAGCTCTGAGGAGCCCAATGCAATTCCTACTTCAAAAGACCTGTGCCACTTGTACTGACTGGCTCACTCCCAAAATTTTCACCTTTGTGAAGTTTTCCATTGTCTTTCCAATGTAAGGTAAGTTTGTAAAATATTTTTAAATAAATTAGATTTCCTCCCCTCCCCCCAAAAAGAAAAATAGAATGAAAAAAAATGCTAAACAATAGCTCTTTAAAAAAAAATTATCGGGCACCTGGGTGGCTTAGTCAGTTTAGCGTCTGCCTTCTGCTCAGGTTTTGATCTCAGGGTCTTGTGATCAAGCCCCATATCGGGCTCTCTGCTCAAAAGGGAATCTGCTTTAATCTCCCACTGTGTGCTCTCTCTCAAATAAATAGATAAAATCTTTAAAAAAAAATTTTAAAAGACATTTATTTGAGAGAGAGAGAGAGAGAGCAAGTGCGTGTGCACACATGCATAAGAAGGGGAAGGGGTGGAGGGAGAGGGAGAGAATCCTCTGGGGATCATTGACCCCAAGGCTGGGCTCAATCTCATGAGTTGGAATCATGACTCGAGCTGAAATCAAGACTCAGAGGCTTAACCAACTGAGTCACACAGGTGCCCCATACATAATGGTTCTTTTGAGTGTAAGATTATGGGTGATCTTTTTCTGTCACTACATTTTTCTAAATTTTCCAACCATACTCATAAGTTTCATTTTTTATGATAACATAAAAAAAGGAGTTAAATTTAAGAATGATCTCCTGGACTGATGATCTAAAAATGATCTAAATGTTTGTTGGTATTTTATATATGATACTTCCCTGACCTAAGTAAAGATGATCAATAAGGGTTACAAAGGGAAATGATGAGACAAGTTTTTTTATTGTAAAGTTTTCTGAAAAGGATTAGAACAAGTTTGTCATGTTTGTATTAGAGAAGAAATTTAGTAAAAAGGTAACAGTTCTTCCTTATGTTTATAATTTCTTGTCTAGTTCTCTCTGAGCTAATAGAAATATTGGAGTAATTGATTCTTAACTATAAGATTTTCCTTGGTATAGGCAATGCAGAATAAATTAAAATTAGCCTGTTTGCACTGAACTAAAATTGGCTTTATGCATCAAAATCTTGTTTTCAGATCATAACTTCAAAAACTATAAAATAGGAATGGAAAAGGATAATTAGTTACTGAGTACTATTATGAGCCTAGTTATATACTAACTATTTACACACATTATTTTCTTTGATTTTACCAAAAACCCAAGGGTATTATATTTACTTTATAGCTGAATGAAGGGAAGCTTAAAAAGATTAACTTTACTAGGGTCATGTAACTAGAAAACAGAAGTGACAAGATTCAAAACAAATTGTTCTGATTCAAAGTCTTTCCTGGAAACCAAAATGAAAGCAAATAGTTTATAAATAGTAATCTATTTTGAGATTAGAATCAAGATGAGATAGAGGCTACTTAAGAATTTTTTTCCTGGGTAATATTTTGGATCATGTGCTTTTAGGCAGATACTGCTTAATTGCATGTGTCTCCTCTAATTTTCAAGCTTAGCAGAGCAATTAATGATCAGAGCAATTAACTTCTTTTTTTCTTTTTTAGTTTTTACCGTGTTCCAGGCACTGTCTTAGGCACTTAACTCACTTTATCCCCAGAGCAATATCAAATAAGTATTATTATTATTTATATTTATATTTAAGGAAAAATCATAAGGCTGCTGAAGACTTAAGGTGGTTTTCATGTTAATGGATTGGAGACCTGGGACCACTGGAAAACTGGCTTACAAAAGAACTTAAACTTCATGAGAAACTGCAAGGCATCTAGGCCCTTCTTACCCTAGTTTCAAGGATGAGAGAATTTGGCCAAGAGATGAAAAGCTCACTAAAATACCTTATACATTTAAGAAAGAGGAAAAAGCTTTAATATTTTTGTTGCTGTATCTTACTGCCCATTAAATGTTTTTCTAGTGGTCAGCAGCATTTAATATTTTCTTATCTATAAACTCTTCCAAAGAAAATTAGCCTTCAAAGATGACCACTCTGTTAAACTTCTGAGTATCTTGAGGCAGGATTATGTTGCCTTGTTCTTGCTTTTGGGAGATAATTTGAGGAGTGCTTTTGTTGCTATAATTGTGTTATTTGGGCCTGGCAAGTAGGTTAATCTTTGTAATAAACTTATTTAAAATGTTTTAAGTTGGAAAGAAATAAAGTAGTGTTTCATAGTGTATCTTACATGGTGTTTCAAAATTGTTATCCTTTGAGATTTAGAAAAAAGAAATATAGTCCATTTCCTTATTATTTTTTAAGAAGTGGTTTATCAGGGACGCCTGGGTGGCTCAGTTGGTTAAGCAGCTGCCTTCGGCTCAGGTCATGATCCCAGCGTTCTGGGATCGAGTCCCACATCGGGCTCCTTGCTCAGCGGGAAGCCTGCTTCTCCCTCTGCCTCTGCCTGCCACTCTGTCTGCCTGTGCTCGCTCTCTCTAACAAACAAATAAATAAATAAAATCTTTAAAAAAAAAAAAGTGGTTTATCAAATACCTTACAGATTAAATAGTTGTCTTCCTCTAGTCAAAAAGAAATGGCTTGATATTTGAGTGTTTGGAGATTATTTATTTGAGGAATTTAGAATCCCCATTGTATAAATTAATGATAGTATTTTAGGCATATCTTTTTCAAAAGTAATTGATATTGAATCCATAAATCTAATATTGAGGATAATGAAAATTAGAAGCAAATGGGTAAAGGTGCAAATAACCTTCATATCATATAAGAAGTATCTAAAGTATCTACATAAAACTTGAGTAGACTTCTATAGACTTCAATAAGTTCCATAAAAATATATGTGCACATATATTTTTCTAGTTATGATAATATTGGAACTGGAAGAAAATTAAATATTAATATATAATACATTACAAAGATAAATTATTTATACAATAGCATATTGAGGGAACTAGAACATAAATTTAAGAAATAAATGCATTATTTTCACATCTATATGAAAAGGTAATATTTATTTTTTTGTTATATAAAAGGAGCTTTTATAAGACGATTTTCAGACACCAATTTTGTTGTCTTCTTTAAGAAACATTTAAACCATTGAATTTATAGTTACATATTGTAGCTATTACTTGTTCAAAACTGATATTTTTTGTGAGGAATCATATGTTCATTGTCTCATGTGCACAGAATTTCTTACTCTTTGTCCTAGACCATCACTGGACTATTTAAGTATGTAAGTTAATTCCCAATACAAATCATGAAATGGCAGTAAGTGCCTGGGGGACAACATTTGATAGATCAAAGATCTATAGATAATAACAATTAGAAGAGCTCCATGATTGTCAGGATTTGCAAGGTAACAACAGTCATGAAGGAAATATTGGATATTTGAATACAGGTAACTTTTTCATGATGCACAATTTTCAACTATTTATGATAGTAAATACAAAGGATTCCTTCCTGTGATTTCTTGTTTAGGGAAGGAAGTACTTATAGGTTGATAATGATTAATAAATAAATGTTTATCATGGCATTTGACATTCATGTTCTTTTTCCTTCCAATTCAACACGAAGTCACTTAGCCAGCCAAGTAATACTGGTTGAAGCAAAGTATGATAAATAAATATATTTACTTACTCTTCTGCAGTAATTTCTGTGACTGACATGCTATATACCCAGGTGGTGGATTTAGGAATCCTCTCAAAGCCATGTTTGGCTTTCTAGGATAGAACTTCTTAACTGGGGCACCACAGCAGGCTGGTGTGCCAAATGTGGGATTGAGATGCTCCAATATTATTATATTCTCAGCTTCTAGGGCAGCCAGATGGAGGTGGAGCTGAGTCATCTTAGAATTATCATTTTCTACTGTGCCACAACTTGAAAAAAGTAGGGTTTCTGACATTCAAGGTAGCCAACACTAAAGGGTGTTATTTTGCTAAGTCATGTCAGCCTTTTAAGTTGTCAATGAAGAAAAGGTCCCTTATACTTTATTTAAGTTAAACTTTTATTTTGAGATAATTATATACTCATAAGCAGATATAGGAAATAATTTAGAAAGGGGCGCCTGGGTGGCTTAGTGGGTTAAAGCCTCTGCCTTCGGCTCACATCATGATCTCAGGGTCCTGGGATAGAGCCCCGCATCGGGCTCTCTGCTCAGCAGGGAGCCTGCTTCCTCCTTTCTCTCTGCCTGCCTCTCTGCCTCCTTGTGATCTCTATCTGTCAAATAAATAAATAAAAATCTTTAAAAAATTTTTAAAAAAAAGAAATAATTTAGAAAGCCCATGTATCTTTAATCCCATTTCCCTCACTTAGTGACATCTTTCAAAAACTATAGCACAAAGAAATATCCAGGATATTGGCATTGACACAGTCAGTCAAAATACAGAACAATTTCATCACCACAAAGAACCTTTTTGTTGCTCTTCGTAACCACACCCATCCCACCCCCTACATCTCTAACACCTAGAAACCATTAATCTGTCCTCATTTCTTTTTATTATAGTCTTCTTAGGTTCTAAAGTTTCAATGCATTGTAGTTTTAACTTGCACTTCATTGATAACTAAAGTCAAGCATCTTTTAATGTGCTCACAAGCTATTTTGGAGAAATGTCTATTCAATCCCTTTGCTTATTTTTAAATTGGATTGTTTCTATTTTTTAGCTGCAAGTGTTTTAAGTCTCCTATAAGACATGCGATATTTTCTCTGATTCTGTGGGTTGTCTTTTCATTTGATGATATCCTTTGAAGTACAGAAATTTTTAATTTTGATGGTGTCTAGTTTTTTATCTATGTTTTATTTCACTGTTTGTTAGTTCAGTTTCATATCCAAGAAAGCTTTGCCTAACCCAAGATGATGAAGATTTATTCCTGTGTGTTCTTATCTAAAAAAAAAAAAAAAGACTTATTTTATTTGAGAAAGAGAGAGACCACAAACAAGGGGTGGGGCAAAAGGAGAAGGACTGTGAGAATCCTCAAGGCGACTACCTGCTGAGTGGTCTGCAGACCAAAATCAAGACCCTGAGATCATGACCTGAGCCAAAATCAAGAGTCCAACACTCAATTGAATGAGCCACTCATTCATCCCACCTATATTTGCTTCTAAGAGATAAGTTTTTGTGTACAATTTAGTTTTTCGGTATGATGTAAGGATGGGGATGGGTACAGTATCATTCTTTCACATGGGGATGTCCAATTGTCCCAAACTTGTTTGTTGAAATGACTATTCCTTCTCTTATTGAATTGTCTTTAGATCATTGTTGAAAATCAACTGGCCATAAAATATTCTATCCATATAATGTATTTCATTTGTTGATTTCAATATGATGAACCAATCTGGCATTCCTTGAGTAAATCCTACTTGATCATAGTATATAATCCTTTTCATATGGTCTGGATTCTGTTTGCTAGTATTTTTCTGGAGATTTTTGTATCTACATTCATAAAAGATAATGGTCTGTCATTTTCTTATCTTGGATTTTCTCTGTCTGGTTTGATATGAGGATAAACTTGACTTTACAAGATGAGTTGGGAAATGTTCTCCCCTATTGTATTTTTGGAAGAGTTTGTGAGAATTTGTGTCAATATTATTCTTTAAATATTTGGTAGAATTTACCAATGAAGTTATCTGATTCTGGGCCTTTGTTTTGGGGAAGTTTTAAATTGCCAATTCAATTTCTTTATATGTTATAGGTCTTTTTTTTTAAGATTTTATTTATTTATTTGACAGAGAGAGATCACAAGTAGGCAGAGAGGCAAGCAGAGGGATGAGGGGAGCAGGCTCCCTGCTGAGCAGAGAGCCCCATGCGGGGCTTGATCTCAGGACCCTGATCATGACCTAAGCTGAAAGCAGAGGCTTAACCCACAGAGCCACCCAGGCACCCCTATATGTTATAGGTCTACTCAGGTGTTCTATTTCTTCTTGAGTCAGTTTCAGTAGTTTGTGTTTTTCTAGGAATTTGTCCATTTCATCTAAGTTATCTAATTGTTGGCATATAGTTTTTAATAATATTTTATTATAAACATTTTGTATCTGTAAGGTTTAAACTAATGTTCCCACTTTCATTCCTGATTTTGGTAATTTGAGTCCTCTCTATTTTTTTTCCTTCATCAGTTCAGCTAATAGTTTGTCAATTTTCTTGATCTTTACAAAGCATAAACTTTTGCTTTTATTTTCTCTACTGTTTTTCTAGTCTCTATTTCATTATTTTTCTACTCTATTCTTTATTATTCCTTTGTTTCTAGTATATTAGGGTTAATTTGCTCTTTTCCCAGTGTCTTAAGGTTAAAAAGTTGTATTTTTAATTTGAGATCTTTCTTCTTTAATTAAAGTGTTTACAGCTCTATATTTCTCTCTAAAAATGTCTTTCATTGCATCCTTTGAGCTTCAATATGTTGTCTTCCTTTTCATTTATGTAAAAGTATTTTCAAATTTCCTTTCTGACTTATTCTTAATCCATTGGTTACTTAAGGGTGTGTTGTTCAATTTCCACATATTTGTTAATTTACCCATATCCCTGTTATTAATTTCTAACTTCGTTCCATTATGAATATAAAACATACTCAGTATGATTTCAGTCTTCTAAAATTTATTGAGGTTTGTTTGTTGATAGACCATTGGCCTAGCATATGGTCTATCCTGGGGAATTGACCATGTGTCCTCAGAAGAATGTGTATCCTGCTGATTTGGGGTGAAATGTTCTTTCAATATCTGTTAGGTCTAGTTAGTTTAGTGTTGTCCAAGTCATATATCTCCCAGTCTTTTAGATCTGTTATGTTGTCCATTATTGAAAATAAGGTGCTGAAAACTCCCAACTCTTATTGTGGAACCATATATTTCACCCTTCAATTCAGCCAGTTTTGCTTCAAGTATTTTGGGGTGAGGTACATATGTTTATAAACGGTACATATTCCTGATGGGTTAACACTTTTGTCATTATGAACTATGTACTTTACCTCGTTACCTTTGTTTTAAAGTATATTTCATCTGATATTAATATACCCATGTTAGATTTTCTATTGGTACTGTTTATATTATACCTTTTTTCATTATTTTACTTCCTACTTATTTCTGTCTTTAAATGTAAAGTATGTCTCCTGCAGACACTATGTCACCTAAACAACTGTCTTTAAAAAGAAACCAAAGCTGAATTATGATAGTGTTTTAATAGACAAACCTGAAAAAGCAACCATTTTTTATATAAAAACAGTAGGCACTTGGGGTTCACACATTTCTTGACAATTGCAAGCAATCTTTAAGGGCCATGACAAGTGGTTTTGTTTTGCTTTGCTTTGTTTTCTTTTGTTTTGTTTTGCTGAGCCACAAATGTAACAACCCACTTAGGGAGGCTAGTGTGTATGACTAGACCTCTTAACACAGTTTAACTTAGCAGATTTCTAGACTGCAGGATTTTGCAAACTGTTTTTTTTTTTAATTGGAAGGATAAATGGGCCAAGGGTAACTCTTATGTTGCCAAATAATCACCTTAAAAAAAAATAAGTAACTGCCACCTACCACCTCCATAATTTTCAAACTTACTGGCCATAAACTGAATTTGGAAGGGCATATTCTCTTAAAAAAAGACAATTTTTCTTCTTGTTTTTTTTCCCCCTCATGGTTGGCAAAATCTTTATTTTAGCTTCACACTGATTCCCAGAGCTGTGGTGTGATCATTAACCTGCCATCTAATTGAGTCCCTTGGCCCCACCCTCTGTGTTATTATTCACCATTCTTTACAAGTTGCCATGATACTGGAATTCTTGAGAAGTTTCACACCTGCATTCTGTTGAGGGAGAGGGCCATTGAGCAAGATAAATCTTACAGGAATGTTGAAAAAACTTAAAAACAAATGTAATATACAAGAAGAGGATGGGGGCACCTGAGTGAGTTAGTCAGTTCAGCATCTGCCTTCAGCTCAGGTCATGATCCCTGGGTTCTGGGATTAAGCCCCACATCGGGCTCCCTGCTCAGTGGGTAGCCTACACCTCTCTCTACCCTCTGCCTGCTGCTTCCCCTGTGCTCTCTCTCTCTCTTGCTCTTAAAAGAAAGCATAAAATCTTCTTTAAAAAAAGAAGAGGAAGTAACTGTTGATGGAACTGTTTTAAGCATTATTACCAAAGGTGAGGCATCTTCTAAATATAAAAGCAGCGTGTCCCACCAGGCATTAACATTTTCTGTTTTGTACGATTTTATTTATTTGAGAGAGAGAGAGTGCAGGGGGAGAGAGAAAGGGGAGGAGCAGGGGGAGAGAATCTTGAGCAGACTCTATGCTGACTGTGGAGTGTGACACCAGGCTCAGTCCCACAACCCTGAGATCATGACCTCAAGAACTCAAGAGTTGGACACTTAGCCAGCTGAGCCACCCAGGTGCCCCAACATTTTCCATTTTAATGAATGATGTGAATTTTAAGACATGGTTGTCATTCATTCTTGATGATTACATATGTGGTCATAAATATATGTGATTAGTATTTAAAATATATATCATAAAGACATTAAAATGACAAAAAGTGGGAAGAATATTAATAATATAGGATCAGTTAAATCTTTATTCTGTATATTTATTACATAGGAAAGGCTGCTTTCCATTTTTTCTCTCTTATCATAGGCCTCTTTTTAGATGCATTTTACATGCAATGCTGTTTTCATTTTTGTTTTCTAAATATTCATCCATTTACTAAGTGCGGTCTCCAGAGTCCGAGAAATGAATTTATGATCTTCATACCAGTATCCGAGAATGGAAACTAATTAATGTCAAACATATTATACATAAAAGACTCCTTTTTTGAAATGTTCAGTTATAACTTCCAGAAAGAGGGCAAAGTTCAAACACTGAGTAAGAAAATAAATTGCTATTTATACTGAAATTTGTCTAAATACATGATCCAATGAAAGATAACTTCTCCACACACATTAGTCTTATTTTTGAATTAAGCCAGAAAGAACATTCTGATGAGTTTTGAAGAATGAGGTATATCATGTTAGTCATATTATTCTTAGACTTTTTTGAATGGGAAAAAATTTTTTTAAATCCTATCCAAATACCAATAGCAAGATGGTAGTATATTTCTTCTTTTTTAAAATTTATTTATTTTTGGCAGTACAACGTTTCAATCAATAGGCCTAAGATTTACAAAGCTGTTTGATACTACCTTATCCCAAAATCTAACTGGAATTTAGAATGAGAAAATTAACAACACAGAGATTACAAATACATATTTTTAGAGAGCATGGCAATATAAATGAGAAAATTTATCTTTTATTTTGAATTGATAGTATATTTTTAAACATGGGTATATTCAGATAAAATATAGGAGGCCAAATGAATTATCTGCACTACAGGCAGGATTTAACCAGAGTTGTATTATTATTATAGTCAATATAATATCCGCACTCAAGTGATGGGTGCTTTTCACCTTATCCTCTAACCAACACTGTCCTATAAATATAATAATTTCTGTTTTACAGAAGAGAAAACTGTGTTACCAAATGGCTAAGTAATGTTTCAAATTCACATATTTTTCTGTCTCATTTGTCCTTTCTTATTGATTTTATTTATTTGTATTCTACTGAAGAATTCTTTAGAGATTTGTAATTAAAGTCACATCTATGTGACACAGCTGAGATTCAAACTGACTTTACATCCACTTACTTTTCACCATACCTCTTTCAAATATGGTCTGAAATTTATGGAGTAAACCAGAAAAACACCTAATTTCCTAAGTTTAACTACCAACTACTTCAAGTGAACACATTTTAATTTCAAACAATATAGATTAAAATTAAAAATAGCATGTCGTGGGAAAAAATCAGTGTTTGAAATCTTTAAAATCTGTGTTCCAACCCTTTGTCCAATACCTATTTGGTAAAAAAGTTAAAACAAATCGCTTGATTTTTATAAAATTTACCTGTCTCTTTTATAACATGTGGTTAATTTTAGAAAAAAAATAATAACAGTAATAACAATATACTTAACATTTCTACTTTACAATATTGTTTGGAGGAACAAAAAACATACATTACATTTCTATGCAAGTTGTAAAAAATTACCAAAGAAGTTCTAACTCTCTGAACATGACAAGAAAACATTCAAAATTTTAGTTGCATTAATCTCAAAAGAACTAGTTCAAATAAACCCTATAATCTAAAATTTTATATTATATAATTTCATATTTAAATGAATAACTGAAATCTACTTGATATATGTTCATCACAGAATACAACAAAAGGGACGTATTTATATAACATATAAGGAGAGGATCTGAAGGAGTTAACAGCCATTTATTCAATATCTATTATGTATGATGCACTGGCTTGATAATAGAGTTAGACTATACAGGTAACATTCTGATTTTACAAAGGTAAATAAAATTCAGCCTCTAAAATTAATGAGATAGTTATTTAGTGGATAAATCAGACAAAGAAGTGGTTAACTCTAATACAATGTGAATAGTGCTAAAATGAAAATGGAAAGTTTACTGACTTAACCCAATTTTGAATCTACTTTATTTCATATTTTTATCCTATATAATTCTTCTGATCCTTCAGAGGTCATTATCTCTGTAACTACTAGTTATTGATTCCTAAATAAATCCAATGTATGCAAATTAATTCAGAATTCATTGAATTAAGTTTCTCCAAGTAGAGGCTAATATTATTTGGTATGATCAACAACAACTGGCAAGAAAAGCAAATTTCCTGTCAGCAAGGTGAGTAGGTGAGTTAGAATGGTTTGGGGTCATCAGACTTCTGCTCTATTTCTTTATGCTTTTCACACATTGTAAATCCTATAGGCCACACCTGTATCTCAGAGTCAACAACTCTGAGGCATTTATGTATCCGGGAGCTGCACAATGACCTGAAACTAGATGGACATTTTCAATAGAACTAGATGTTTCCTACAGTGAAAAAAAAAAAAAATTCACACAGCAACCACCACCTTAAGGGCACACAACAAAAGCTAGGACATTCTGCAAACCTGGGAGACTTCCAGAGCAGATTTGCAATAGTCTTCCATCATGTACAAAGGTCAGAAAAATAAGGGCTTAAAATCGGAATGTTTTTATTCAATTTAAGTACCATCTGACCACAAATGCTCTGTCTGCATGAGAAAATTGAAGAAATAAATCAGGATTCTTTCTCTTAATGGCTGTTTTCATTGACCAGCAATTGGTAATGTGACTCAAGGCCTGGATTGAATTTCACTTTGGGGAAATTCATCTATCATGATTCCAAAGGCAGGTACAGCTGCCATTTGGTTTCAGCACAAAAAAGAAATTATTAATCCAGTGTGATTTGTTTTATTTTGATGTGTGAAGGGCAAAAATCACAATAGTGTACTCTTCTAGATATGGTGCTTTTGTATCAAGATTTTTTAATTTAGTAGTAAGATATCTGGTAAAATATTTGGCCACATATAGCTGGTAGTAATAATGGCGTGTTCCTAAAACACACTAATTATTTCAGTACCAATTTTTCTTATACATCATGCTGCTCAGCACACACCGAACCTACTATGGTGATAAAGGGAAAAAAGTCAGCTAAAACACTGGAGTGAAAAATTCATTGTTTTCTCTTTTGAAAGCTAATCTATTGCACTCATCAGCATACACTGAATGCCTACTTTATGAAAGGCATTGTGATAGGTGCTAGAAGTATTAAAGTGAATAAGGCGAATACTAGCCTTCATAGTCCACTTTGTATAGAATATTGGGAAGACAAACATGAACAGTTAATACTTACTATAATAATATAAGTGGCTAATGGGAATGAAATGGATAAAGTGTTAAACAGAACACCATTTTCTTTTTCCGTAAGCTCTGTGAGACTCAGGATGTCTCTGAGGATCTCCGGTCAGTGGTCATCTCTTATAAGTAATAATAGATTCTAGTGAAGTTTGGGGACTAAATTCTGGCATTTGGGATCCAGAATCTCCACTAACTGCATGATTTGAGGCAATAACTTCACTTTGTGACTCAATGTGGATCTTAAAATTAGAAAGGAATGGTACCTATCCCTGCTGGGTAGTTGTGAAGATAAAAACAAGACAACATATAAGAAAACGCATTTCAACAAAGTACACTGTAAACTGATACAGATGCCATTTGTTGTTATTTGATAGTTATTATTAATGAATCCTCTGGGCCAAATAAATAAACCTTTTATAAAAAAGTTAGCCATCCTAAAGGGAAAAAAGCCATAAATCTTTGAAAACAGGACTTCCTGCCTTCCTTCCCATGAGAAAACTATCTGAACAACAGTTTCAATTTATCCCTAACCCTGTAAATGCAAATATACCCAATTCAAAATTATGAGATTGGAGAAGCCTCTGTCCCAGGCCTTATGTTCACGACTCAGGGCAAGTGTTTTAATCTCTCTGAATCTCAGTCTCTATACCTGGAAAATGGGAATAAAAATACTGTATGGAACTAGAATTGTAGAGTCACCAAATGAAATGGAGTGCATAAAAACAGGAGGCCCTGTGCCAGGTTCACAGTAGGTCCTCTAGAAATGTTAATCAGTACCATCTCCAAAACAATAACGGTCCTGAAATTATCATTAACTCTAATTTAATTAACCAATTACCCTTTACTATTGATGAGTTTTGCACATCAACTAAATCAGCATTTGCATTTTGACACTTTTATTTCTAATTATGTGTAATTGGCTGTGCTGCCTGTGAATAGGAAAGAGGCCTGGGCACATCACGAAGCTACAACTGCGGAAACCAGCTGCCCCCACCCCACCACCACCACCACCTTGCCAGGAAATAAACACCTTGGCCCTCGCTTTCCTCCCTTCATAACTCAGACCCAAATCCCAGGCTTGCCAGAATAGATGTGATCGGCAGAACCTAAACACATCCAGAAATGTACCCACAAGGGAATCTTGGAAATGAAATGTTCTGTGTTCCAGCCTCTTGAAAACAAGAAGGATACTAGACAGGGCCTGGAATATACAAAAGTTAGACCATTCTTAATATCTGCCATGAACATTGTAAAATATTGAACTATGCATTCTATATTTTTTGGATGTTTTTTGGAAGGGAGGGACAAAAAAGATTTGCAACTAGAATATGTCCACTTTGTTAATAAAGTAGCACACTTAACAACCAATGAACTTAAAGTCAAAGACCTCAAGTTGAAGACCTAGAAGCCTAGAGCTTGCTCTGCCACTAATTAGTTTTTGGACTTAAGTAAATCCATGTAGTTTACAGAACCTTAATTTCCTCCACGGACAAAATTAAGAGATTAAACTCCATGATTGCTGAGGAAGTATCATTTTTATAATATGCTAATGTCTATATTGTTGTTCTTGGCATAAATAACTTTTTCTATTTGATTAAAACTGATACACAGGCTCTTAGTATTTTTATGAAAAGAATGTCATTCCAATTAACTCTAATTGGGGTGTATACAGAGGCAGATAAGAACAAGCATCATGTTTTCCTATGCTCAAGAGGTTTATAGATTCAAAAACTTAACTAAAGAACCCTCCTGAAAAATCTATTATACTTTTTTCCTCCCCATCTCTTCTAGGCCCTTTGGAAAATAATCAGTCCTTTTATCCTCTTAACTACCTTCCAAACTCCCACAGCAGATACTGAGATGCTAAAGGTATTTTACTGAATGTCATGGTGTTTGGGAAGCCAAGGCAGTGGATAGGCCCTTTTAGCCCAAGGTATTCTTGCCATGCAGCAACATGCCAACTGGACCTGGGCTCTGCAAGATGGGTTTCTATGGTAACTCCAATTTTTCACCCCTTCATGTATTCCTCCTTATAAATTCCTAAAGTATTACAATGGCATCTGTTTTTAGTCTGCTTGGGCTGCTATAACAAAATACCATAAACTGGATGGTTTAAATAGTTAATATTTACTTTTTTACAGTTCTGAAGGCTGGGAAGTCTAAGATCAAGGTTCCAGGATATCTGGTGTCCAGTGAGAACACTCTTCTGGATTTGTAGGCAGCTGTCTTTTCATTGTATCCTCATATGGCAAAGAGCAGAGATCATCCTTCCTGTGTCTAAGGGCACTAATTCTATTCATGAGGGCTCTACTACCCTTATGACCTAAATACCTTCACCATGTTTTTACATATATTACAAACACATTGTAGGTTAGAGTTTCAACATATGAATGTGGGGATAGGGGAGGGACATGAGCACAAAACTTCCTTGATGTTGACCCCATTTAAGATCTAAAACTCTGATCATTTGAAAGAAAATTAGGTCATAGTTATCCAAACACCACTTCTCGTTACATTTAGATTATTTATTCCCTTACATTCCCTTCCATTATCAATGAAAAGAAGAACTCCTAAATAAAGTCTTTCAAGACAATGGAAAGAGCGGAAAGTGAGCAGCTCCTCTTGGCAACAAATTTTTAGTGTTCATGAAGTATGCAAGGTTTTGAAGAGCTCATTGTTATATCTTTAGAATAGTAAGAATACACTGCTTAAATTATTCTAGTTAAATCATATTTAGAAGGAAATTCTGAAAGCTCCCAGGAAGCACTCTTCCTTCCATCATTATGAAAAGTGTTTATTAGAACAGTAGTAGTCACAGGTTTTCAGATTTTTAAAAATTAAACTAATTTTAAGTAGTTTGATACCATTGATGCCACCCCTCCAAAGCCAGTGAAATTACCTCCAATTTACATATATATTTTTGAGAGAATAATTATAGCTTCAAATGCAATTGAAAGAAATACTACAGAGATCTCACGTACCCTCTACGCAAAAGTAACATCTTCAAAACTGTAGTATAAAAAAAATTTTTTTTTAATTTTAAAAAAAACTGTAGTATAATTTCACAAGGATATTGACACTGATACAGTCAAGACACAGAAATATTCTGTCACAAGGAGGATTCTTCCTGTAACTTTAATAGCAACAATGACTTCCCTCTTCCATTCTGCCTGATGTCTTTAACTGGCAATCAATTATCAGTTCTCTATTTCTACAATTTTGACATGTAAAATATGTTGTACAAATGGAATCATACAATAGGTAACCTTTTGGTATCTGGATATACACACAAATTATTCGCTCATCCTGACATGCCAGGGTATGGATGTATCACAGTATGTACAGCCATTCACTTGTTGAAGAATATCTGGATTGATTCAGTTTTTGGCTATTTTGAATAAGGTTTTGTGTGAACCTGCCTTCATTTCTCTGAGATAAATGTCCAAGAGTGCCATTGTTTAGTCATACGGTAGCCACCTGTTTAGTTTTTAAGAAACTGTTAAACTGTCTACCAGTGGCCAGACTGCATTCCTACCAACAATATGCAAAAAAGTGAATCAGTTTCTTGACATCTTTGTCAGAATTTCTTTGATGAAGTGTTTCTTTGTCTTTTTCCCACTTTCTAACTGAACTGTTTCTTTTTTTACTGTCGAGCTTTGAGCATTCTTAATGGATTCTAGACAAAGTCTTTTATCAGATATGTCACTTGCAAATATTTCCTCCAACTGTGTAGTTTGACTTATCCTCTTAACAGGTTCTTTCACAGAACAAAAGTTTTTAAGTTGAGTTTATTATTATTTCTTTTATGGGTTGTGTTTTTGATGTTAAGTCTAAGAACTATTGGCCTAGCCCTAAACCTTGAAGATTATCTAATATTTTCCCCTAAAAATTTTATAATTTGACATTTAACTTCATGATTCAATTTAAACTTAGTTGATATATAGGGTATAAGGTTCAGACCGAGGTTCAAATTTTTTTCTTTGGATGTCTAATTGTTCCAGCACATTTGTTAAGAAAGCTATCCTTTCTTCATTGAATTGCTTTTGCACATTTGTCCAATGTCACTTGGGCATATTTGGATGGGTCTATTTCTAGGTTCTCTATTCTGTTTCAATAATCTCTCCTTCTGCCAGTGCCACCAAATCTTGATTATGAACCTATGTAGTAAGATTCCTCCCACCTTTTTCTTCTGTTTCAAAATTTTTAGCTTTGTAAGTCCTTTTCAATTCCATATGAATTTTGGAATAATTTTGTCTGTATCTGGAAAAAGTCTTGCTGGGATCTTAATAAGAATTATGTTACACCAATTTGGGGAGAATTGATATCTTTATTATGTTGAGTCTTCCAATCCACAAACACTTATTTATAGTCATTTTCTTTCTTTCATTATATTTTCATTTTAAGCCCACAAATTCTATATTAATATGTTTTGTTAGATTTACACCCAAATATTTTATTTTTGAGTGACTAAAAATCATATTGTATTTTTAATTTTTATGTCCACATTTTTATTGCTAGAACATAGAAATATAGTATTTTAAAGTGTTAATCATGCATCCTATGACCTTGTTGAACTCACTGATTTGTTCTAGCTATTTTGAGGGGTTTTGTTTCTTTGGTGGTTTGGTTTTGGTTTTGGCTTGTAGATTCCTTGGAATGTTCTATGTAGACAATTATTTCATTTGCGAATAAGAACAGTTTTATTTTTTGCTTCCAATCTGTATGCCTTTTATTGTTTTTTCTTTCTTTATAGTGCTGGCTAGCACTTCCAGTACTATGTCGACTAAGAAAGGTGTCAGTGGGTATGTTTTCCTTGTTCCTGATCTTAGGGGGAAAGTATTCAGTGTTTAACCATTAAGTATAATGTTAAGTATAGGTATTTTGTGGTTATGTTTATTTGAACAAGAAGAATTTGTCTTTTTCAGCCTCATGATATGAGATACTGCAACAGATTGAATACAGAAGCACATATAAGAATCTAGCTGCCTTCTATTAAAGGGATTTGAAGAATTGTAAAAAATAAAACTACTCTTTGACTTTATGTTTTGGAAACTAAAGTAATTGCTTATAAAAAACACTTTTTTAAAGATTTTGTTTATTTATTTGACACAGAGAGAGAGAGAGATCACAAATAGGCAGAGAGGCAGGCAGAGAGAGAGGGGGAGAAGGAGGCTCCCTGCTGAGCAGGGAGCCTGATTCAGGGTGGGGGGGTGGGGGTGGGGCTCCATCCCAGGAACTGAGATCATGACCTGAGCCGAAGGCAGAGGCTTTAACCCACTGAGCCACGCAGGCGCCCCTCAATTAATAATAAATTAATAAATTTTTAAATAAATTAATAGAGAAATGTTTTAAATTTTTAATTAATTAATTAATTTTTATTTTTTATAAATTTTTTTATTTAATTAAATTTATTTTTTTATTTAAACATATAAT
>ML102996.1:48538-201768 GCA_003697995.1 Taxidea taxus jeffersonii
CTCAGTTTGTTTTAAATTTTATCAGTATTAATATCTGATATGGTAAATATCAATAGATACACCACATATAAGCAGAAAACTCCTTGGGAGTCCTCAATAAATTTTAAAAGTGCAAAGTAGTCCTGAGACTAAAAAGTTTTAGAACTGTTGCTATAGGTTGACAGAAGTCTTTTACATTTTATTAGCATTGAACTTTAATTTCTAGTATTTGTCTGACATGTAGGAATGTTACCAGAGACATAATTTCTCTAAGTTTGTGTATAAGACAGTTATAGGGAATTTTTTATATGCTTTTTGTTGACTTTTCTTTGAAAGTCTGTGCTGTTGACTGGGAACTTTCTCTTTCAGCTAATAAAGAACAACACAACCAAAAACAAAAATTTACTTTTGAGGGTACCTGGGTGGCTCAGTGGTTAAGCGTCTACCTCAGGACATGATCCCAGGGAGCTTCTCCCTCTCCCTCTGCCTGCTGCTCCCCCTGCTTGTGCTCTCTCTCTCTCTCTCTGTCAATAAAATCTTTAAAAATTAAATCTTTTTAAAAAATTACTTTTGGAAACTTTACATAGTTATACATACAACCAACAAATATTGAATGTCTATTTTGTGTGGTTGATTTATAGTGGTAAAGAAATCTTTGCTCTCATTGACCTTGACTTCTGGTTGCAGGAAGAGGAAAATAAGCATGTAATAATATACCATGTACATGGTAGGACAAGGAGGTATGGAAATCTATAGCCCATTGGGGCCTCCCTTGCTCTGGGGCTGAGAAGTCCTGGCCTAAGGAAACCTCCTCTGGAATTACTACCAACATAAAGAACACTTCAGCTGATAGGGTACAAATATTAATAAGAACATGTATTTCATCACTGGATGAAAGTACTTTACTTCACTTTTCCTCGATCCATCTTCTTTTGCTTTGCCTTATTCTTCACCAAGCTTGGAACATTATTTTCAAGGTTTCTTCTTATAAGTACTAAAATATGTATTATTGTACTAGAGTGTTTTACTGACTTCTACATTTAGGAGAGTTTAAAAAAAAAGATTCATTTACATCAGGAAGTTATCCATCAACTTTTTCTTATCCTCTGACGGTTTTAATGATGATACAACAAACAGCCTCACATTTTTTTGTAAATAAAAATAGCAATCTTATGAAGAATGTGTTTCCTGCTGACTGTGAGAAATAAGGTCCTAGGTGACATGCTGGCTTTCATTTGTTTGCATTCTGCCTTGAGATAAGAAAGAAGCTGGAAATCACTCCTGCCACAGCCAACCAGGGCCAGTGTCACAGCACAGGGAATCCTGCAAGACTACACAATGTGGCAAGTCATACTGTGCAGAAGGCTTCTTGGCTTAATAAGCAACTGTCTTAAAATATCCCAACAAGTTGTGTTTTTTTGTTGTGCATTTGTTAATATAATCATCTTTTTCTTTTTCATTTCTGGAATAGCCTCAGGAAAAATGTTGTTTCTTCCAGTGATGTTCTTGTCTGGTGGATGAGTCTTACATGTTTATAACACTTCCTTAACTCTGCAAACATCCTCACTAAGTACTTGCAACTGTTTAATTATGTGAATGAGAAAATTTAAAGTGAAAATAATTTGGCATAATACAAGCAATAAAAAGAATGTTGTTAAAAACTGCTCCTAACTGGTCATTTTCCTTACTTTCTTTTTTTTTTTTTAAGATTTTATTTATTTATTTGACAGAGCTTAGGAGGACAAGCAGGGGGAATGGCAGAGGGAGAGGGAGATGGAGTAATAGACTTTGTACTGAGCAGGGAGCCCGATGCAGGGCTCAATCCCAGAACCCTGGAATCATGACCTGAGCCAAAGGCAGATGCTTAACTGACTGAGACACCCAGGTGCCCTGGTTCTCTTACTTTTAAAAGAATAATCACAATGATCTACATTTTTACTATCCCCCAATATTCTTCCTTCAACAGATGAATGGATAAAGAAGATATGGTCCACATATACGATGGAATATTACACAGCCATCAGAAAGGATGAATACCCAACTTTTGTATCAACATGGACAGGACTTGAGGAGATTATGCTGAATGAAATACATTAAGCAGAGAAGGTCAATTATCATATGGTTTCATTTACTTGTGGAGCACAGGAATAACATGGAGAACATTAGGAGAAGGAAAGGAAAATTGAATTGGGGTAAACTGGAGGGGGAGACAAAGCATGAGAGACTGTGAACTCTGAGAAACAAACGGAGGGTTTTGGAGGGGAGGGGGTTAGGGGGATGGGTGGTCCTGGTGGTGGGTATTAAGGAGGGCATGTATTGCATGGAGCACTGGATATGATGCATAAACAATCTTTCCTTACTTTCTACAACTAAAGCAGCCTTCCTCTCACCTTTCATATATTCTTCTTTTCCTCAGAAACACAGCATTGTCAGTGATTTCTTGCTTAACTAAATTCTTATATATTCATTATTGAATTATGTGGCATTCAGATATTTGTTTGAATATACTTAGATATAAATTACACTAAGTGAGTATGGCCCCATGGAAATAAAGCTCGATCCCATGACCCTGAGATGAGGATCCGAGCCCCACAGTGAATGCTTTCCTTGGGAATTATGGCATAATTCAATGTGAAGAATTTGAGTTACCATGATAAAAAACAACCTGAAAATATTTGGCTTGGTAATGTAATCATACATGTATTCATAAGATATATGATTCTTACTTTATAGTTTGAATTCATCAAGAAATGGTATTAGAGTCTATTAAAATGCACTACTTCCCCTTCACTTTTGGCAAATGTTTCTTTTTCTTACAAGAAATTAAGAGAAAAGGGTAAGGAGAAACCTATTAAAAGAAGATGGAGCATTTCTAATCTTATTCTGAACTTTTGTCAAGAAAATGTTCACTGGGTTTGACCCCCAGTGTTAACAATGTGAATTTGGAAGTCATCAGACCAATATATAACTTCATGCACTCCTTCAAGTACAAAGACTTTAATTTCACTTTGATATTTCCAGGGTTTCCAAATATCTCCAGAGAAAGGAAACTGATCAATAAAGCTGCCCAAATTAAGGTCACTTTTGCTGATATTCTCTGAGTATAAAGAATAAATAGGGAAATAAGAATAGACTTTTCCCCCTAAATCTTCTAGAATAAAAATTAATCACAACAGAAAAAGAAGGGGAAAAGTTTTTACAAAAACGAGAATGCTTGTTTCCATAAAAATTCAATGTGACCATCAGTTCACAGTAGTTTTTAAATTATTGGTTTGCTATATATAAGGAAATAAAAAAGAATACGTCACACAGTATGACAGTTTTCCTAGCAAATATAGCTTATTGTGCATTCTCCGTGAAAAAGATTATCTCTGTACTTATTCCAAAGTTCTATTTTGGGGGAACCTCTGATCTCATAGATAAAGCTACATTTAGAAAAATTTTTTTACAGTTAAGGAAGGTCACCTGGGTTAAGTGTCTAACTTCAACTCAGGTCATGATCTCAGGGTCCTGGGGTCCAGCCCTGCATCTAGCTCTGCACTCAGCAGGGAGTCTGCTTCTCCCTCTCCCTCTTCCACTGCCCCTCCCACTGCTTGCGCTCTTTCTCTCTCTCTTTTTCTCTCTCTGACAAATAAATAAAATCTTAAAAAAAAAAAAAAGAAATGTTTAAGGATTTTTTTACCATACATCTTTGATGAATTAATAAATGTCATTGATAAAACTTAAATTCACTTTTCATTAAGTAATGGTAGGTAATAAATTGATAGATATTGTGCTAAATTGAATATTCAAAAACATGGTATAGTTTTCTCAAAATGTAGACATCTTTTTTTCTTTATTCCTCAGTTTATCCACCCACAAAACAGGATAACAATAATACACTGTTAACATCAGATCATTAATGTTAGTTTCAAAAGTAATATGTATATGAAAGCAATTCTTTTTTTAATTAAAAATTCAATTATTTAACATATAGTGTGTTATTAGTCGCAGAGGTATAGTTCAGTGATTCATCAGTCCTATATAATAGCCAGTATTCATTATATCATGTGCCCTCCTTAGAACTAGTTTGAAACAATAAACAAATAGAAAATATCTTAAACAGTAAGTATGAGAAATAGAGGGCTAAAAGAGCATCAGGAATGTAAAAACAGTATATTTGACCAAGTGTTTGAACGTACATCACAATTGTCATAGGCACTGTTAATTCCCTTCCTAGACCACTTTACTTGCCAGTGTACCCCTCTTCCATTATAAGTTTTGTCTACAAGGGCTCATAGCTGCTCCCTTCTCCACATAAGAATTGTCCTAGGGCAACGGTAGATACTTCTCCCAGAAATGTCTTTGTGGTTACAGAAGTTTCCACCCATCCCACAGAGGAGCTTAGCCCACAGCCAGTAACTGATAACAGGGGTTCAAAATCTAATTTATCTCAGTGGGACAAATTTCAGGGTGCCATTCATCTCTTTAGAGCTCCATGTGGGATCAGGCTGAGCCTAACCCTCTGCTAAAATTTCATCCATTTTCAGCTTCTTCATCTATTCTGTTTGGCTTCTGTCACTTTCTTACAGTTTTTTTCTGAGTGAATTTGCCCTCAAAAAAAAAAAAAAATCATTTGCACAGGAATCTCTAACTTAGGTTCTAGTCTAGGGAAACTGACCTCACAACAATCAACTTGATATTTTAGCATTAAAAAATCATGAACTATAAAATGATCCAGGTAATATTTTTTTGCACTTTTACTTTTGGTCCAGTGAAATTATCTTCTGTACAATTGAGAATTATTGACATCAAATTAGATAGTATTCACTGATGTCGTTTCCATTCCCGTTATGAAAATGTCTTTTATAAATCCCCTTAGATCCAGGGCACCTGGGTGGCTCAGTGGGTTAAGCCTCTGCCTTCACCTCAGGTCATGATTCTGGGGTCCTGGATTGAGTCCCACATCGGGCTCTCTGCTCAGCAGGGACCCTGCTTCCCCCTCTCTCTCTGCCTGCCTCTCTTGTCTACTTGCGATCTGTGTCAAATAAATAAAATCTTCAAAAAATCGCCTTAGATCCAACAAAGTTACATTACTTTGAACTGATATCTTAGAATTTCCATTCTTGCTTGATGCTTAGTTTCAGATAATACAAATATACACAGAGGGGAAATATATACAGCTATACATTAAACTATCCAACTTTTGAATGTGTTTCAATATTGTCTTGGCATACTGAATCATGCCTTTTGAATTATAATTTTGAAAATACCAGGGCATCTCCTTTTGCAATTAGTTGATCTGCATCAGAATATTTTCAAATTATTTTTACATTTCAGGGTAGCTAAACAGATTCTTAAGGAAATGACATCTATTAGTGTCAGCAGCTCAAAATTAATTCCCTTTAATATTCACACTGGGGAGCGCATGTGGATAGACACAAGAGCTGAAAATGCTAGAGGGCTGGTTTGCTTGTTTGGAATTTGCTTTCTTTTCCACAATGAACACATAATCCAATGAGATTGTCGTCTACACAATACAATCAAAATCAATTAAGAACCAGTACTGATTTGTTCTGCCATATTTAACTACATTAAAAGCTTATCACTATTACAACTTAATGTTTACTAACTCACTTTATTACATATTAAATGCTAAAATCTATGTTAATATAATGTTGAGATTGCATATTTGAAAATAAAGTGGGAAAGAGAAAATTCAAGGTTAAATTCTCTTAGCAAAGGTTGATTTTCTTTATTGGTTGAAGGATTCATAGTACCTAAGTCGCAAAAGCCACAATTTTTTGAAGGCAAAAAGTATAAAGTCACTTGAATATTTTAATTGTCTATGTAAATATGCATGTGATTTGTGTTTGCATGTGTATATATCTATTTGATAACAATTTCAGTTATAAAGTAACTTACTTGAATAATTTTAAAGCAATTTATTAACTTTCATAGACTGAATAGATTAAATGTTAAATAATAAATAAATAAAATTTTAAAAAATTAAATGTTAAATAAGATAGAATTTCATTTTTTAACTGGTAACAGTTGTTTTAAAAAGACACAACAATGAAGAATCGTTGATTCAAGAGCTCCAAAGAGAATCTTTCAGAAACCATTCAAATTTAATACAAGTTTAAAATATACAAATTTAAAAATCTGACAGATGGAAGTGATGATTTTGCTGAAAATTCACCAGCATGGGGCATGGAGTAGGAAGATCAAGGCAGGATGAAATGTATCAAGAAACAGACTTTTAGACCTAAAGCTCCCTCTGTTTACTTAGAAAGTCTATAAATGTGTGAGTGAAATAATGAAAGAATTCAAATAAGATTTGTTCATTTAATGGGCATATCAGTTATCTATACAATAATAATACTACATAGCAAGCAACAAAGAAACCTCAGTGACATAAAACAAGTACTTATTGCTCATACATCTGAGGTGGTCATTATGCAGCTCTGCTGATCTACACACATCACTCACTTAATCACCTGGGATTTACTAGCTAGATTAACCAGGTGCTCTAGATTGGCCTTAACTAGGCTCACTTTGGCTCACTTATCTTCGGGGCTTATTCCATCTCTCTCTGATCCTCCATAAGGCAAGCCTAGCTTCTTAAAGCAATGGCAGAAAGTGGAAATGAGGACATTGCATCCAACCCTGTTCTAACCTCCACTGGCAAAAAAAAAAAAGATCACATTGCTGAGCCATTGTATTCACCATTGTATTCTAGGTCCAGCCAAGTGTAATAAGGCAAGATAAAAATTAAAGATATATCTATTGGAAAAGAAAAGGCAAAACTATTCACAGATGATATAAGCTTCTATATAGAAAATCATAAGGAATCTACAAAAAAAAGGTACTAGAACAAAAAAGTTAGTTTAGCAGAGTCACAAGACACAAGTACAATTTACAAATATCAGTTGTGTTTCTTAACATCAGCAACAAGCTATATTAGATTGAACTTTTTAAAATTCCATTTTAATAGCACCTACAAATATGAAATATTTAAGTTTAATAAAATGTGAAACACTGTTATGCTGAAAACTACAAAACCTTGCTAAGAGAAATTAAAGAAAACCTAAAATGATAGAGATATGACATGTTTATAAATAAGGGGACACAATATTTTAAGATGTCAGTTCTTCCCAAATTGATCTCTTGCAGCATTCCGAATCAAACTGATCCACAGTTAAATCACCAGTAAAAAATACAGATAGTTTTTCTGAAGACATTAGTAAGCTGATTCTAAAATTTATAAGCAGAAGAACTAGAATAACCAAAATAATTTTTAAAAACTGAACAAATTTGGAGAACCCACACTAAGTGATTTCAAAAATTAGTACAAAGACATAATACTCAAAATAGTTTGGTATTAAGGTAAGGGTAAAAAGGATCAATGGGATATAAATAAGAGCCCAGACAGACCCATGTTAATTTTAAGCAAAAGTGCCAAGTAATTCAGTAAAAAAAAGACAGCCTTTTCAAAAATAATGCTGGAAAAATCAGATGTCCATATGCCCAAAGGAAAAAACAAGACAAAATCTGACCCTTACCTCATGTCATCTGCAAAGAAATGAACAAAAAAGAATAAACATAAATCTAAAATCTAAAACTAAAACTTCTAGAAGGAAACATAAGGAAATCTCTGTGTTATTAGGTTAAGTAAATATTTCTTAGTTTGGAAAAATTAAACTTTTGTTCTTTAAAATATACTGTTAAAAAATGAAATAGCATGCCAAAGACTAGGAAAATATGTATCTGATAGAGGGCTATATTCAGAATTTGTAAACTCTTATAACTTAATAATAATAAACTAAATTAAGAAGTAAGCAGTAAGCATGAAAAATGCTCATCATTAGTAATTAGGGAAATAGAACTTCAAACCCCAGTGAAAATACCACTACACACTCACTAGACTGACTGAAATTTAAAAGGCTGATAATATCGAGTGTTGGTATTGGAGAATGTAGAAAATATGAAGCACTCATATATTGCTGGTAGAAATGCAAAATAATACAACTATATTTGGAAAACATTTTAGCAATTTCTTTTAAAGTTAAATTTACATTTATCATATTAGCCAACAGAACCAATTCTAGGTTTTTACCCAGAAAAAAATAAAACTCTGTCCACACAAAGAATTTTACTTGAATGTTCACAGCAGAATAATTTAAGCCATAATAGCATAAAACTGAAGCAACCCAATTATCCATCAACTGGCAAATGAATGAACAAAATATCATTATCCATAAAATGGGATAATAATCAGCAACAAAAAGTAAATAACTACTGTACAACATCATTGATGAATCTTAAAAACAATATGCTAAATGGAAGAAGTCAGCCACAAAAGACTATGTACTATTTAATTCCATTACTATAGAATTCTAGAAAAAGCAAAATGTAAAGGTAGAAAGCCATTAAGTCATTGCCAGAGGTAAGGAGTTGGGGAAGGGAAGAAGACAGACTGAAAATAGGTACATGGGGCATTAGCTACATCCTATAGACTAGCACTGAACCTCACAAAATATTTTTTCCTAGTTGGCACTGTAACTTAGACTTCCTCATGCCATTACACTGTCTATAAAAATAATAGTTTTGGGGGGCACCAAAGGCAAAGCCTTTGGCTCAGGTCATGATCTCAGGGACCTGGGATGGAGCCCTGCATCAGGCTCTCTGCTCAGCGGGGAGCCTGCTTCCCCCTACCCCTCTGCCTGCCTCTCTGCCTACTTGTGATCTCTCTCTCTCTCTCTCTGTCAAATAAATAAATAAAATCTTTAAAAAATAATAATAATAATAGTTTTGGGAGAATGGGACACAAAGTAAGATCAGAGTGAATTCCATAGGCAGAAGTCCAAAGCCATACCTTTTTTGAGTAAAATAAGTCCCCTGTTCAGAGGAGATTTTTTTGTTGTTGTTTGTTTGTTTGTTTTTATTTAAGCTTTTTTTATTTAAACATATAATGTAACCCCACCACCCTCTCCCAACCCCACTCCCCCCCAACCCCCCTCAGTTTGTTTTATGACATTAAGGGTCTCTTTTGGTTTGTCTCCCTCCCGATCCCATCTTGTTTCATTTTTTCTTTTCCTACCCCCTTAACCCCCACCCCCGTTGCATCTCCACTTCCTCATATCAGGGAGATCATGTGATAGTTGTCTTTCTCCAGTTGACTTATTTCGCTAAGCATAATACGCTCTAGTTCCATCCATGTCGTCGCAAATGGTAAGATTTCATTTCTTTTGATGGCTGCATAGTATTCCATTGTATATATATACCACATCTTCTTTATCCATTCATCTGTTGATGGACATCTAGGTTCTTTCCATAACTTGGCTATTGTGGACATTGCTGCTATAAACATTCGGGTACACATGCCCCTTTGGATCACTACGTTTGTATCTTTATGAGCCATGGATACAGCAATCTATAATCTATGAACCAAGATGCTGGCAGAAACCCTGAAGGCAGAGAAGGCAAATGTGTTCCTAAGTAAGTCTGTCCCTATATGGATATGTACTATCTTCTCCTTGATGAACAGGCTGCCAACTGTTCCCTGTTGTCCTTTGGTCATATTGGATGCCTAATGGCGGATATAGAAGCCAGATCAGCCTTGCTGAGAGGAGGTCCATGTTGTTGAGCTTAGGCATAACCTGCACTCTTGATGCCATGATCACTTTGTAGTGAACCATGGAATAGGCATGTCTGGGATATGAAGCTGACTGACATCCATGATGGGTCAAGTTGTCTATGTTATCAGTAAGAGCCTCCTTCACAGATGAAACTTTCTCTAAGCATTTATGCCAGTCACAAATCACTCAGTGCCCATTATAAGAGACCCATATGTATACATGTTCTCTATACCTCTTTTGTCACCAATCTTCTAAATGTGTTCATTTTAAATCCATGACCAGCCTATCATTCCATTAGCCATTTATGAATCAAGTACATGCATACTCAGGCCATCTTTACTTCCAGAATAGGTATTCAATCACATGGATCACTTGAAGTCTTGCCCATTCTGGAGATTCCCTTCCACCACTGTTTTTTATAGTAGTTTCCCCTTTTTGGCTCATGCCAATTTTAACAGTATGAGGCAGAGGAGACAAAGTCCTGGTTCTCCTAATATTTATGTCCCAAACTATCCAGATCATGAGATAACTTCTACAAGTTCTTTCAGATTTAAAACGAGTAAAGAACACTTACCACCACCACCCTCACACATAAACCCACACCAGCTTTGTTTCAGAAACATTTTCTATAAGGTATCAAGGCTTGTAAGGCTTTATAATCAACTAGAAATTAATTTTTCTACAGCATTAGAAAGAGGCAGCAAAAACATTCTTTTAGAGGTACAATTTTTTTTTTTTAATTAAACTTTGTTTTGGGGACGCCTGGGTGGCTCAGTTGGTTAAGCAGCTGCCTTCGGCTCAGGTCATGATCCCAGCACCCTGGAATTGAGTCCCACATCGGCTCCTTGCTTGGCAGGGAGCCTGCTTCTCCCTCTGCCTCTGCCTGCCACTCTGTCTGCCTGTGCTCACTCTCTCTCTCTCTCTAACAAATAAATAAATAAAATCTTAAAAAAAAAAATTAAACTTTGTTTTAGAGCTGTGTTACTTTCCCTCCCCCATTTCTGTCATAAGTTAACTTACTCTTCTTACTGGAAAGGATAAAACTGATGGCAGGAAAAGCAAACAGCACTCACTCATGTAAACAATCTCACCTGTAATTCATTAACCCTGGTACCCTCAGCCTCCTAGAGAAAGTGTCCCATTTATTAGCTTCCAACCCCAAGTTCATGTTTGTCTTTCAGTTCTGGAGCATTATTGGGCAGTAAAGAAAGGAGACGCTCTATTACTGGTGACACCTTGTACATGGAGTTACTAATCTTACACATACGGTATAGGCTGTTTAATGAACTCTTTTCATCTCTGTTGGATTAACCACCCCACTTTTCCCATTATTTGTATTTCCTACCTCCTGAAGAAAGTAGAAAAACACATATTACTGAGGCATCTCACTTTTATTCTACCACCTAAAACAAGAAAAACAGAAACTAAAATAGGAATAGCAACTCAGAAATAGCAATTCCCCGCAAAGTGTGGAATATGATTGTATTTGAGATTACTCTAGTTAGTGTGTAAGACTATCAGTATCAGGGGGTACTCTAACCAGGAAAATGATATTTAAAAATCATAATAAGAAGGTTATTTCCATTCATGTTCTCCTTCAATTCTTTATTTCTATAAGGAGAAAAAGTTCTCAGTTTGGGGCTAGGCTTTCACAACTCAGGCTTTAATGCAGAGAAAGCAGGTTATCATGCTCAGAACACTTGGTGGGCAACAACTTCTAACTAGAACGTAAAATCATTATTCTGTTTTTGTTGTCCATGTATGGCAAATGATATTGACTGCATAGTAGTGATTGCTTTTGATTAACAAGTTTTAAAAGTTAAGTTATTTTAAGTAAAAAAATTGTTTAAGATTTTATTTACTTGACAGAGAGAGATAGATCACAAGTAGGCAGAGAGAGAGGGGGAAACGGGCTCCCCGCTGAGCAGAGAGCCCAATGTGGGGCTCGATTCCAGGACACTGAGATCATGACTTGAACCAAAGGCAGAGGCTTAATCCACTGAGCCACCCAGGCACCACTAATTAACATTTTTAAGCAAATAATAGTACAAGTCATACATGAATACAATGGAAACCTCAAAATGGGAATATAAGAGAATGAAATTCTGAAAACACTGCAAGAGAAAAAAATGTCATAACTATAACAGGAATTAGTCCTGAAGGTAGGATTTACTCATATATTGGTGGGTGTTTTGTGTTTTGGCTGCATGTATGTGCATAGGAGGGCAGTCAGGGTTCTGAACTTTCTTCTACTCCCCATTTCCACATAGTGAAAAGACTATATTATTGTCACACTTCCATTGTGTTAAATACTTACATGTATACTGTGTTAAATATACATATATATGGTAACACTGGCTCTCAATTTGCTATAATAATATTTTTCAAAACTTGATAATGTATAATATTTTTACTTTCTATAATTGTATTTAATCTTGAAAGTTCTTTCTGAAATACCAGTTATTTCCTTCAATTAAAGGTCTTATGCCTTATTTTCTGAACATTATGTCCCTGAGTATTTCTGTCTCTCTCTGAATTATCTTCTATTTAGAATTTAGGCTTAATAAACTAATTTTAATGACATAAATGTGTTTGGAGATCTTGTTCTTCAGAAAGAATAGAGGTAATTGGCATTTTGTGTATAGGAATAGAAAAGCCTTCATTAAACTTCATTAGTCTTATTCAACCAAGGTTAATGGTTAAAAATTTTATTTTGCCACAATTATCTGTATCTCTCTTATGCAGTCATATGCAAATTATATTATTTGTTAATTTCACATAAAACAACTATGTAAACAGATAAAAATGAAGGGCTTATATCTATTTAGAACAATTCATCTTTCATTTCTCTATTGCCAAACATTTCTGAAAACTGTAATAGAAGGCTGTGATTACTTAAGGGTTATCACTTTGCCACTTTTTCACTTTCTGCCATTCCACTGTGTCTCCCAGCAATTATTACTACCTACTTCACTGGAAATGCTCCTCATAGATCACTAAATCTTAAGGTGTCCCAGATACTTCTAAGCCATAGCACATTCTTTTCCTTCCTTGAATTCTTGAATTGAAGCTGAAAGTGCTGTGGCTTTTGAACATAAATAAAAAGACAACCTTTAGGGTTGTTTTTGGATTACTGAGATTAAGATTTCACTCATTCCCATGAAATGAGAAATTTTGAACATAAATAAAAAGACAACCTTTAGGGTTGTTTTGGGATTACTGAGATTAAGATTTCACTCATTCTCATGAAAAAAAAACTTGCCACATGTGCATAAACCCAGAGGGATGCTGAAAACTCTAAGAAAACAGATTAGCAATCACTATAAACAGATGTATGCTTTGGCAATTACTGAATTTTTTAAAGACAAAAAAAAAATTGGTCAAGTTTATTCCCATGCTCAAATCTTTGATCCTCTAGTACAACGGACATTTTGTAAGACATTTTTTAAGCATAAAAATTTGCTTTGATATTGAATCTGTTTGGAGTCTTGCAGCTGTGATACCCTGGGACCAGGAATCACTTGTCCCCCATTTTTAAACAAACACTCAGCAAAAACAACAACAACAACAGCATCAACAAAAAACATGAAGTTCAAGAGAATTTTTTTAACATATTATCTCTAGATGTACTTTTTTTTTTTTTTTTTACTTACAGGACAACTGATATCTGGCAAAAGCACATCATTTAGAAAATGGTTCATGTATAAAATACAACTTTTAAACATTATATTAAAAACATAACTTCTTGGGTGCCTGGGTGGCTCAGTCAGTTAAGCATCTGTCTTCAGCTCAGATCATGATACCAGGGTCCCGGGATCCAGTCCTGCACTGGGGCTCCCCACACAGTGGAGAGTTTGCTTCTCCCTCTCCCTCTGCCCTTCCCCGCTGCTTGTGCATTCTCCCCTCCCCTTTGGTTCTTTCTCAAATAAATAAATAAAATCTTTTTTTAAAAATACAGCTTCTTAAAATAATCTCTACTAAAGAAAAATTTCTTTAAATCCTTTTTTTCTTTTATAATATCCGATGTTGACTTTAACATTTACTTTAAGATACAATCTTCCCTTATATATCTATCACAACTTACTTCTGGTTTTCAACTAGCTTTGCGGCTTAAGATTAATAAATATTTTAAGGAACAAAGAAATATAACTTTTGTAGTAGTTGATGAAATGCTGAATAAGAAAGTACTTTTTTTAGCATAAAAGAGAAATTTCATAATAAAGTCATTAAGAGATTAAACATATTTGCATCCTATCAAAGTTTGTCGCTTTTTCCCCAAGAAGACTCTTGCCACCAAGAAATTAAATAAAAACTTGAGACCATGTATCAGCCAAGATTTTGAGGCCTGTATATATGGAAAGACTAATTTTCTCGAAAGAAATCTAATATAATCAACCTGACATGGAAATAGCTTACAAGAAACTTTCCCTCTTGAATCTTATAACTAAATTAAAACCAAAAGCAAGCTGAATTATTGGTTAAAATGAAAGAAAACCCCGAAAGATTGAAATTGGCTCAACTTATGTTATTGTATGGTTTTACAATGCTGTTTTTTACAAATATGAGAAAATAGTTTTTCAGTGCTTATAAAAGAACATTTTCTTTTATGCCATTTATCTCCTGTTGAAAAGAAGACTTATTCTGGTAGAATACAAAGAAAATTATAAGGAAGAGATTGTGCCAATATAAATTATTCCAAGTATTTAAAACTGTATTTGGAAAAGGAAACCTTACTTACCTCATCCTAGAAGTGAAAAGCTTCAATACAGAAATACAGCTGGTAAAAAAGGGGAAGGATGGATAACAAATCTTAAGAGACCATGGTACCCTGAAATGCAATTTGATAAGTGTTCACTTGCGAATGTAAACTATTACTCCACTTTTTGTAATCGTTGCCTGTCTTCTTGTCTTTATTAAAAGCAAATTTATGGGCGCCTGGGTGGCTCAGTGGGTTGGGCCACTGCCTTGGGCTCAGGTTATTATCTTGGGGTTCCGGGATCGAGTCCCGAATCGGGCTCTCTGCTCAGCGGGGAGTCTGCTTCTCACTCTCTCTCTGCCTGCCTCTCTGCCTTCTTGTGATCTCTGTCTATCAAATAAATAAATAAAATCTTTAAAAAATAAAAAATAAAAGCAAATTTATCCATGTTTCTTTTCACTTTTCTCTCTGTATGAGCTGTTTCATCGTATGCTAATTAACACCCTGATAGTTCAAAATCAGGCTATGCGCTTCCAGTTCAAATTGTGGACTGAGCCCAGGAATTTATTAACCTTCCATCTTAAAATCTGATTAAAATTTTAAAAATATTAATAGCAGCAGCTAAAATAACAGTAGCTAATTTCTACTGAGCACCTATTATGTGCCAGGCACTCTTCTGCATGTTTATCATTTAATCCTCAGCAATTCCCATTTTACAGATGAACAAATGGAGGCACCAAAAAGTTGAGAAACCTGTGTCAAGTCACAAAATCAGCATTTGCTAAAGCCAAGATTTTAATTCAGAGTCCATGAAGGGGGCCCCAATGCTACACCACCAGTAAAGAGAAGATGAAGAGTAAGGAGGAGGAGAAAGAGGAAAAAATCAATTAAAGTGATGAAAATAAGAAATGGTTCTTTCAGTAAACCAAAAATTTTGAAAAATTTCTGGAAGACAGAAAACAGATTGGTGGAAGGAGTATAATCATAAGAACAATAGCAGACTATAGGACAGTCATCATCAGGATATTCAATTTCAGAAATGTCTATAATACAGCTATACTACTTAGCCATTCTCTCTCCCAAAAACCACAGTGAAGCTGCAGAATTTGTTCTCACTCTAAATCGGGCTACTACATTAGTCAGGGTTCCATCAGGGAAACAGGAAGTATTTATACCAGAGGGAATTTAATGCAGGGAACCAATTACACAGGGGATGGTAGTGCTAAGAAGACATACAGGGGATAGAGGCCAAAAGCAGGATACAGGGTGTACACTGTGTTCCTGAAGGCAGAGGGTCAAGTCACTCAATAGAGGCTCAGAGGCAGCCTATTCAGGGAAAGCATAAGAAACTTCTGGAAGCACCGCCTGAGACAAACAGGCAGAAAGGGAGGGGGGGGGGAGAGGCCTTTTCATTGTCCTCCTCCATGTCCTAACCTGTTGCCTGTGTCCTATTGGACAAATCCATCCAGAACCATCTTAGATGATATCTAGGAAATATAACCTGCCAGAGTCAGCTTTCCTGTGATACAGAACAGAGCAAGGGTAAGGAATGATTTGAGCACACAAGCTCCATACCAGCATAGATATTTCTAAATAAAGTGAAAGACTATCCTGGCAAACTATCCCAGCAAGGGTGTGCAGGCCAGAGATAAACACAACAGAGCCTGATATAACCCTGGACTCCTAACTTCATCAGTCATGGGGGCCTGAGCTCACTTATTTATTTCCCACATAACCTAAAGGGAAGCCCTTAGTTAGCCTTCCCATTCCAGAGAGAGGCCTTAGGTATAAACTGGCTTATAAAACTGCCTAAGAATCACAATACTTGTTGCCTAGAATTATCATACTAGTCCATTCATAAATATGAAAGAACAACCTAGAGTCAACAAGCATCTGGGAAAAATGAACAATATGAAAGAGAAGAATCATGATAAATAAACACAACCCCTAATCCTGGAGGAAAAAATGACAGGCAGAAGAGAAATTTGAAATAATTCTAAATCACTGTCAGAGAAATTAGACAACACCTGCATCCATAAAACCAGAATATACTGCTATAAAAAAGAAGCAATCAAAGAAAAGAAAATGTTCTTGGAAAGTAGGTCATAATGTTATTAATAAAAATTTCAGACAGGCTGAATCACAGAATGAAGAGTTTGTGACACGCAAGTTAAGGCAGAAGAAATCCCCTAAAACAAAAACAAGAATACAGAAATTGAAAATATAAGAAAAAAGTTAACAAATAGAGTTAACAGATAGACAAAATAGGGTTCAAAAACTAAGAAAATAATAATTGAAGTGGAAGAAAACTTTCCAAACTCAAGAAAGATACAAGTGTTTGGATTGGAAGGGTCTGTTTAGACCTAAGCAAAAAAACGAGAAGATACACATCTCGACATTTACTAAATTCAATGAACAAAGAACTCTGAAATCTTCCAAAATGTTAAAACTGCATATCAACAAAGAAATGAGGATCCGATTTACATCAGACTTCTAATCAACTGTACCAAGCACCTAAATAAAACGGAACAATGGCGTCAAAGTTTAGAGGAAATTATAGATGTAGATATGGATGGAGATGCAAATATAGATACAAATACAGGTAGAGTCAAAAACCAGAAGTATATACACTCTAATAATAAAAGAAATTCTTCTAGGTAAAGACTAGTAACCTGTTTGTGTTAATTCTACACTGCCTCTGGCACAGTCCCTGGCACAGACAAGTTGCTCAATCAATATTCTTAGCTCTGTGATTAGTTATTAGTATTAACTAATTAAATTAGTATTAAATTAGTATTAACTAATTTAGATGCCCTTGGATGCCTATTAACTAATTTAGATGCCCTTGGATGCATTAGTTGAAAGCAAGCATAGAGTTGGCTTGTGCCTCTAAGGACATCTAGCCTAACACTGCCAAGCAGCAGTACGTCCTGTTACGGCAAGCTTCACCACTCGCAACCTGTCTTCAGTAATTTCAATATCAAGGCAACAGAGGGAAGATTGGTTCCTCAAACTTGGCTGGTGTCTCTAGGCTGAATGACCTTTTGAAGCTTACTCCACCCCTTTGTTGTGGAGAATCTGGGACCCAGTGAGAAGAAGGCTGCTGCAAGTTCCTGGCTCTCTAATTGCAGCTGATTTTTATCAACTCAAGTAATTCCTCTCATACTACAAGAACCTGACCAGTACATATTAAAAATCACTTTATTTTGTAGGAATACATATTCATTGTATAAAATATGAAAAGTAGAGAGCAGAAATTAAAAATTACCCATAATTCAATTACCCAGGAAAACTTACTGCTACCATTTTTATGTGTATTTTCCCATATTTTTCTTATAAAATAAAATTACTTTTCATTGAATGTATCACTATTATCCTTCCATGTCAATACACATGCTTTTATGTCAGCAGTTTTTAGTACTATAGTTTATTATATGATATATCAAAATTAATATCAGCAAGATCCTATGGATGGATATTTTGGATAATTTCAACAGAAACAAAGCATTTTGTGAAAGCAATGTCTTAATTGACTACTAAGACCCTAATAAATATCTTTCTGATTATATCAAACCTTTTTTCAAATAAAAATTTCCTTTCTTTCCAATATAAAGCAATGGTAATGTATTTTGAAATATTACTTTTTATCTTCTAAAACTCAATAACGCCTGTTCATAGCAGAAAATTTAGAAAATGCAGAAAATTTTCTTGAAAAAAATTAAAAACATCTTAATCTCACCACAAAAAAATTTGGCCACTGTTAATATATTATTAAGTATTTAATTCTATCTGAAGAATCAAATTACACTCTACCTTTGGGATTAATAGAATTTATTAATGTATACTTTGTTGTTTTTCACATTGTCCTATTTCTTGTATTCTTTCTTTGTTTTACTAAATTATACCTTTAAGGAAAGATTTTATATATACATTTCCTGAGTCCACCTTTTCCAAAGCTGTTTTTTATGTTGCCTTCACACCTAATATTTTAGGTACAAAAGCCTATGTTTATAATAATTTTCCTCAAAAGAGATGAGACTTAAGCTATATTTGGAATAATTTAAAAAAACAACATTAACCAAGAAAAGCAAAACTAAAAGTGTTCTGAAAGTAAAAATACTAAGTGATTGATTGCAAACAGCATTTTAGGACTAAAGAAGATTTCCATTTACATCAGAAAAAAAAAAAAACCTAAAATGGAGTAGCAGAAGATAAGGTCAAAAGATAGGTAGAATATGAACATCTTGAGAGAGAGGTAAATATTTTTGCCAATTTATTAGAAATTCTTGGGAGGTATAAAGGATATGAAGTGAGAAGGACTTACAGATCCCAGTAGCATAATGCCCAGCATATAGTAGGAGCTTATTATTTGTTGAATGAATGGAGAAAGTTTGACATTAACCAAATCATTAGGTTAAAAGGGTCCACACTAGAGAAAATGGTAATGAAAACAAATGAGATATTCATTAATCATGTGTTATTTTCAGACAGGACGTACTAAAAGGCAAGAGACACTATTTGCCCAAGTATCTGAATTTTCCTACAGCAATGATGGATGTGAAATAGTTCACTCATTCTATCACCTAGAACAGTGTCAGAGAATTGTAAAATTGCTTGTTTTTAGCTGGGAATGTTCTAAGACATTTGTCTCATGAGTAGCATGTTCTAACTTTAAATGTCTCTTTCATAGAAGCGAAAAATTTTTATCAGGGTACTATAAGGCCTACAATAAAGTCCTTTGGTTATATTAAAAATCAAGATTCCTGGTCTCTTGTCTATCTCTGCTTAATTCTCCCATGTGGCCTTGAGGAATTCGGTCAACTGGGTTGCGTCCTAAAGCTAACTTCCTAATGTAGTGCCCAGCATAACACAAGCTCTCAGTAAATAGAGAACAAATATATTTACATAGACAAATTACATAAGTATATTAATTGCAGAGAAGTAGTTCCATCAAACAATTAAGCTCTTGAGTTTCTATAACTTTTCTTATTTCCTGGAGGGACTTTCATGTGCATTTTCTAATGAAATACAATGCACTGTGTATGGACATTTCAACTGTCATTTATAAGAAAACCTAATTCAAAGTGGCCAAACAATAATAGAATGCAAAGTTTCTAAAAATATTAAGATTTTCCAATGTTGACTACTCTGGAAACTTAATGATGTCATCAAGAATCCCGATTCTCTCCTCTATTTCCAGAGTGAACTTCATCATAACTGCTTTTCTCAGGGACCACTGCCAAAAATAGAATTGGAGTTACAGCCTTCCACTTACATGCCCAGTTGAAAAGAGTCTCTTCCTCAAAAGTTCTTTCAGATGATGAAGGAAAAAGTTTCTCATAAATCCCTCACTGAGACACCTCATTGTCCCAAATAATGTTACATGTCTATTCCAGAATCATTCACAGCCCAAGTGGTATGACAGCTCTCTTTGTGTTAACCAATCAGAGCTAACTGTGGACTTGCTGTGTATAGTGTGTGTACGTACGTACGTGTGTGTGTGTGTAGTGGAAGGGGGCTGAGAGGATACCAGAAAAAATCAGAACAATTTAGCCTAAAGGAAGGAAGGAATAGGTACCAGGGAGACATTCACCAACCATCCATTCCAGTCATTTCCCTCCTAGCTAATATGAGAACTCTGAAACTGCATGCCATACTAGAAAATTTCATAGACTGATAGAACTTTTAGAAGTGGAAGGATCAAACAAGTGCTTTAGTTTAAACCTCTTTTTCACAAATAAGGAAAACTAAGCCTTAAGATCTCAAGAGGCTAAGCGATGCCTGGGTGGCTCAGTTGGTTAAGTGTCTGCCTTCCACTCAAGTCATGATCCTAGGGTCTTAGAATCTAATCCCATATAAGGCTCCTTGCTCAGCGGGAGCCTTCTTCTCCCTCTGTCTGCTCTGCCTGCCACTTCTCCCGCTTGTGCTCTCTCTGACAAATAAATAAAATCTTTTAAAAAAATATCAAGAGGTTAAATGCCTTACTCTGGGTCACCAGACAGTTAAAACAGAACTGATAATAATACTCAAATTATTGAAGAACCAAACAAATGCCCTGTGACATTTCTCTTCAAAAATTAGAGGGGTGCCTGGGTGGCTCAGTGGGTTAAGCCTCTGCCTTCAGCTCAGGTCATGATCCCAGAGTCCTGGGATCAAGCCCCGCATCGAGCTCTCTGCTTGGCAGGGAGCCTGCTTTCTCCTCTCTCTCTGCCTGTCTCTCTCCCTACTTGTGATCTCTGTCTGTCAAATAAATAAATAAAATCTTTAAAAAAAAATTAGAATGATGACATTCTAGATAAGATAGGAACACTCAACTGCTGACATGTCAATAGACAGATGAAAGTATCTACAGCAGCTAATGGGTAAAACTATAAATAACAATAATGATTAGAATAGTAATTATTTTTAAACTAAGTAATTATTAATGGATAAATTTTGTTGTCAATTTTTTATCATCAGTATACCATGAAACAATTTTTAGGAAAAATTCCTAGGACTCCTACTCTACTGCAAAGAACTAGCCACATTCTAGGAAATGCTGTATCATTGGATCCCATCCAAATCAAAAATGAGAAGAATGGGAAGAATTTATAACCAGCAGAACTTGAATATGTGTAAAGTAGGAAAAGTATTGAGCATTTTATTAATATGAGTAGTTGACACGCAATGTTACATTAGTTTCAGGTGGGAAACTTAGTGATTTGACAAGTTTTTTAGTCTCTACATCATTTATTTCTGCTCTGATCTTTATTATTTCCTTTCTTCTACTCACCTTGGGCTTTATTTGTTCTTTTTTTCTAGTTACTTTAGGTATAAATTTAGACTAAACTTTTTTTTTCTTCTTGTGATAGGCCAGTATTTTTATATAATTTCCTCTTAGAACTGTTCATGCTGTGTCCCAGAGATTTTGGACTGTTATGTTTTCATTTTCATTTGTCTTCATGTACTTTTTAAATTTCTTCTTCAATTGCTTAATTTCCAATTGGTTGTTCAGCATCACATCATTTAGTCTCCTATGTTTGTGTTTTTTCCAGTTTGTATGTGTGTGTGTGATTTATTTCTAGTTCATACCATTGTGGTCAAAAAGGATTCATGGTGGGATACTTGGGTGGCTCAATTAGTTAAGCATTTGCCTTCAGCTCAGGTCATGATCCCAGAGTCCTGGGATCCAGTTTCACATCAGGCTCCTTGTTCAGTGGGAATGCTGCTTCTCCTTCTGCCTCTGCCTGCTGCTCTCCATCCCCTGCTTGTGCTCTCTCTCTTTCTGACAAATAAACAAATAAAATCTCTAAAAAAGAAAAAAGATTCATGGTATGATTTCAATCTTCTTAAATGTATTAAGGCTTGTTTTATGGCCTAATATGTGATCTATTCTGGATAATGTTCCATATACACTTGAAAAGAATGTGTTGTTTGGGGATGAAATGTTCTATATATATCTTTTAAGGCCATCTGATTCAATGTGTCATTCAAAGACATTGTTTCCTTATTGATTTTCTGTCTGGGTGATCTAGCCACTGATGTAAATGGAGTGTTGAAATCCCCTACTATTACTATATTACCACCAAATTCTCTGTTTATGTCTGTTAATATTTGCTTTATGATTTAGATGTTCCAGTGTCGAGTGCATAGATATTTACCATTGTTATACCTCTTCTTGGATTAATCTCTCTATCATTATGTAATATGCTTTCTGTCTCTTGTTACAGTCTTTGTTTTAAAGTCTATTTTGTTTTATATAAGTATTGCTACCTTGTTGTTGTTTTTTTTTCCACTTTGATTTGCATGGTGAATGTTTTTCCATCCCTTCACTTTCAGTCTGTATATGTCTTTGGGTCTGTGATGAGTCTCTTTAGGTAGCATATAGCTGGGTCTTGTTTTTTATTCATTCTGCTATTCTATATCTTTTAATTGCAGCATTTAAGCCATTTACATTTAAAGTAATTATTCATAGGTATGTAGTCATTGCCATTTTTAAAATTTGGATTTTGGTTGTTTTTGTGGTTCTTTCTGGTTCCTTTCTTTTTCTCTTGCTCCCTTTGTGATCAACAGGTATCTGTAATATCTTCTTTGACTCTCTTTCTCTTTTTTTTCTTTAAGCTTTTTTATTTAAACATATAATGTAACCCCACCACCCTCTCCCAACCCCCCTCAGTTTGTTTTATGACATTAAGGGTCTCTTTTGGTTTGTCTCCCTCCCGATCACATCTTGTTTCATTTTTTCTTTTCCTACCCCCTTAACCCTCACCCCCGTTGCATCTCCACTTCCTCATATCAGGGAGATCATGTGATAGTTGTCTTTCTCCGATTGACTTATTTCGCTAAGCATAATACACTCTAGTTCCATCCATGTGGTCGCAAATGGTAAGATTTCATGGAAAGAACCTAGATGTCCATCAACAGATGAATGGATAAAGAAGATGTGGTATATATATACAATGGAATACTATGCAGCCATCAAAATACTCTCTTTCTCTTTATTTTCTGCATAACTATCATAGGTTTTGAATTTGTGGTTACTATGAGGTTTGTATTTAAATTCAATCACATTCTTAAAAAAAAAGAAGAAAAGGTAAAGAAAAATCTTTTTTTCTTTTTTTCTCCTCTTTCCTTTTACTCCCTTCCCCACATTTTATATACAGTTGTCATATTTTACATTATTTTATTCATATTATTCTTATATCTAATTATAGCCATTTCTTTTCCACTTAAAGAAGTCGCTTTAACATTTCTTGTTTAGGGGTGATAAATCCTTTATCTTTTATTTTTCTGGGAAACTCTTTATTTCTCCTTCAATCTGAATGATGACCCTGCTTGGTAGAGTATTCTTGGTTGTAGGTTTTTCCACTTCAGCACTTTTGAGTATAACACATTACTCTTTTTCTGGCTTGTAAAATTTCTGCTGAAAAATCAGCTGATATTCTTACAGGTTTTTTCATATAGGTAACTTTTTGTTTCTCTCTTGCTGCATTTAGGATTCTTTATCATCTTTTGACACTGTAATTATTATGTACCATGTTATGGACTTCCTTGGGTGGTTCTTTTTTGGAACTCTTGGTGCTCCTTGGACTGTGATATCAATTTCCTTCCTTAGGTTAGGGAATTTTTCAGTTATTATTTCTTTTTTTTAATTTTTTTAAAGATTTTATTTATTTATTTGACAGACAGAGATCACAAGTAGACAGAGAGGCAGGCAGAGAGAGGAGGAGGTGGCAGGCTCCCTGGTGAGCAGAGAGCCCAATGTGGGGCTCGATCCCAGGACCCTGGGGTCATAACCTGAGCCGAAGGCAGAGGCTTTAACCCACTGAGCCACCCAGGCACCCCCTCAGTTATTATTTCTTTAAATAAGTTTTCTACACCTTTCTCTCTCTCTCCTTTTCTGGGGCCCCTATACTACAAATGTTTATTTACTTGATATTGTCCAAAAGATCTCATTTCTTCTTTTCTTCTTTTTCTGCTATTCAGCTTATGTGTTTTCCATTACCCTCTTTTCCAGACCACTGACACATTCTTCTGAATCCTCTAATCTACCGTTGATTCCTTCTAGTTTCTTTTTTTCCATTCAGTTATTATGTTCATCAGCTCTGATTGGTTCCTTTTAATATTTTCTATTTTTTTTATTGAGTACTATTGAGTTCCCCTTTTTCTTCTCCAGCCGAGTGAGTATCTTCCCAATCATTACTTTGAATTCTTTATCAGTTATATTGCTTATCTCTGTTTCACTTAATTTTTTTAAACTTTTTTTTAAAGATTTTATTTATTTATTAGTTAGAGAGAGAGCACAGGCAGACAGAGAGGCAGGCAGAGGCAGAGGGAGAAGCAGGCTCCCTGCTGAGCAAGGAGCCCAATGTGGGACTCGATCCCAGGATGCTGGGATCATGACCTGAGCCGAAGGCAGCCGCTTAACCAACTGAGCCACCCAGGCGTCCCTCACTTAATTCTTTAACTAAGGTTTTTTTTTTTTTTTTTTTTTTCTTTCCTTTGGAACAGATTCCTCTGTCTCTGTCTCCCTAATTTGCTTAACTTTCTGTGTTTGTTTCTGTGGGTTAGGCAAAATGACTACTTGTCCTAAAGCTGAAAGAGTAGTCTTCTGTGTGGTGAACCCTATACAAACTCTGTGTGCTTGGTAACTTTTACTGGCTGGCTGATGCTATAGCTATATTTACTAGTCACTCTTTTAAACGGTGGCTTTTCATAGAAAGAATAAAGGAAAAAAGTAATCATAATAACAAAATGAAAATAAGACAAAAAGAAAAGAAGAAAAGAAAAGGGGAGAAAAAGAAAAATGCAAAAGAGTAAAAGAAAAAAGAATAAGAAAAAAAAAAACAAAAAGAAAAAAACTTTAAAAAAAGATGAATTTTTTTAAGGAAAAATAAGTCAGTAAACACACACACACACACACACACACACACACACACACACACCCCTGCAGCTACTTCTGTGCCCCAGGACCACAGAGCATCTGGTGTCAGCTTGGGGACCCTAGGCACACAGGTCGAAAGCTCTTATGATCAGATCTGACTTTATGGCACTGAGACTGGCCAATATAGTATGGGGACCCTCCAATTATGGTCTCTGAATCTACCCATTATGCCAACCAGGTCCTGCTCCAGTCTGGGCTTCTAACATGGAGGGGGAAAGACTGTTCCCACAGGTCCTCTGCCATTTTGAACTGTGGCTTTTTTTTTTTCTCCTGTGCCCCAGTGCAGCTAGGGCTGTGGACCTCTAGGTTCACAGAAGTCACAGGCTCACTGAGACAACTGGGCCAACCTGTTAATGGTGTCTGGACCATTTATGGTGGTCCAGCCAAGGTGGGATGGAATTGTAAACTGTGTTGTTCTCCAGTCCCTTTGACCTGGAGGGCTTTCCCACAATTCTTCCACTGCTTGGCAGAGTTCTAGTGTTGTCTCTTTTATATGCTAGTTAAGTCATGTTTTGTTTTCTGTGCCCAAGGACAGAGGATCTCTTCCTGTTGCCCTGGTGCTAACCCTCTCCACTGCCATTCACAGCGTTGGGGGATGGGGGTGTTCCCTTTGTTATCATGTCTCCATCTCTCTTGCTGTTTTCTTACTATTCCCTCTGTCTTTGGTTGTCCAGTAGCTGTTCAGTCAACTCTCAATTCTTCTTCAGGAAGAACTGTTCTATTAACAGACATAGTTTGGTTTGTTCCATGCAAGAGGTGAGTTGAGTCTTCATACCTTGCCACTTGAACTGGCTTCCTTAAAGCATTTCATTTTACAATGACCCCAAACATTGCATTTGAGATTATGTATATAGTTTTCCTATTTTCAAGACTACTCTAAAATTTTCTGTGTTGTAAGAGCCACTAAAACTAATGTACATTAAATATGAGTCATGAAATTATGTCAAAGAGGCTCAGACTTTAAATGTATATGTTTTTCCTAGTCACAAAATAGCAAAAGTGCAGAAATCACTTCCATGTCTAAGATAAAAAATTTATTGTATAGAAAAAAATTCATCCTTGTCTTAATATTTTTTCTATTTCTGACATAACAGAACCATATGTTGCTTTCTAGAACTGTAATACCTCTGTCACCAATGATGCTAATGTGTTTCAACCTTTCATGAAGCATTAACAGTATTCTAAGAAATAATCATTAAAATATTCCAGAAACAAACATGTGAGATGAATAAAATTAGCCATTTTCAAAGAAGAAAGGACCAAAAACACTATTGCTTTAAAGCCATTAAAACTTATATTCAATTACATTTATTGTTATGGTTCCCAGCCAGTGAATTTTTTAATGCACAACCTTGAATTAGGAAATATTTACAGGAAATATTTTATGTGACATGAAATCAGGCATTAAAATCAAGTCACCTTGCAAGAGAGCACCAGTTTCCATTACTTTGGACATACCTGTCAAACAATAACTTATATCCTGAGCCAGAAGAAATTAACATCGATTTTCCCATTATTCATCTTCTGCTTGATATTTCTGTGATGTTGAGATGTAAAAGCATTTAAAAGTGTATATTAATCCTCTGATAAAATTTGAATAGTAAAAAATTAAAGGTCAGGGGCGCCTGGGTGGCTCAGTGGGTTAAGTCTCTGCCTTCTGCTCAGGTCATGATCTCAGGGTCCTGGGATCAAGCCCCGCATCCGGATCTCTGCTCAGCAGGGAGCCTGCTTCCCTCTTCTCTCTCTCTCTCTGCCTGCTTCTCTGCTACTTGTGATCTCTCTCTGTCAAATAAATAAATAAATCTTTAAAAAAAAATTAAAGGTCATTTAATGGTTCAAGTTAATCCATATTTTTTGGAGGAGAAAAGAAGAAACATCAACTATAAATTAAAAATGTTTCAAGATAAAGTAGGTGGTGTTATAATTATACAATTATAATACATAAGTACATAATTATAATTTCAAGTCATTTTTATATTCTAACATAATCCTAGACATGTGTATGCTATTTTGAAGCCATGTCTCCAATGGCTTTTGAATTTCATAGTTCTTATATGTTGATATTTCAACTTATTGCATATTGATGATTATTTAGTAGTTATTACATGTTGAAGTTTCAAGCCTACAGCAGGATTCAGGCAAGGGAAATATCCATTTACAAGTATAATTCTTATACTCTTTTTTTAAAGTTTTATTTACGTTAGTGAGAGACAAAATGAAGGCAAGCAGGGAAAGGGCAGAGGGAGAGAGAATCCTGAACCAGACTCCCCACTGAGCATGGAGTCCAATGCGGGGCTTAATCCCAGGACCCCAAGATCACAACCTCAGCCAAAATCAAGAACCAACTGCTTAACCAGCTAAGCCACCCAGGCACCCCTCCAAGTATAATTCTTAACATATATAAAAAATAATGTAAATATTTCCAGCTATACACATCTTGCTTTTGAAAGCATTATGTGAGTTAACATTCACATTTGTTCAACATTTCTTCAGGTTTGGCCAACAAAGGTATTATATTTAGAAATTCACAATATATTAAGAAAGTAATGTCTTTGAACTACTTTTCTCAAGGCTTAGCAATCATTTTACTACCCCCAATTGCATGCCAGCAGGTCAGTTATTTTAAGGGTCTTATTCCACAAATTAGGAGACTGAGAACAAAAATAAACCATCCTTTATTAATCAAAATTCAGACCTGAAATATCTCAGGATCAAGAACAACAGAGAACCACAATATGGGCTTTAGAAAGTAATGGGGGTAATATTTTTGAAATATCTTTTGGTGTATTTTGCCTAAATTAGATGGTCTCTTTTCCCACAACCATTGTGGTATTACTGGTCCAGGAAAAGAGAAAGCAATAACCCCAGCACCTGGGAAGAAGCCTATGATGCAGTGGAAATAATGTTTGTCAAACCATATGCATACAAGAAAACTCCCATTCCTAGCTCCCACACACTTATATCTAAATGGCCCCATATATCTAAGATGGAGTCAGTAAAGAATGCCAATTCTGGCCCTCACCATTACATACCCATTAAATGCCCCTGAAATCTTTCACACACTCTCTTTACTCTCCATATTGTTAGATGTGAAAAATGTCGAGGTTGCAGAGGAACATGAGAGATAGAGAGCTCATCACCTGACTTCACTCTTAGAGAGACACATACAGGAGATCTCCTTTCCTCTCCCCCTAATCTCCCCTGGTCTTTGCATGAGTAAAAAATGAAATCTTATTGTGATAAACCTCTAGGATTCATTATACTAATGAAATCTTGACAGAAAACCCTATACAAGTTCTAGGAATAAAGAGTAGAGAGGGAAAAAAAAAAAGTCCCTCAAGAGCCAACTATGAGAGGCACCTGGGTGGCTCAGGCTGTCAGTTAAGTGTCTGCCTTCGGCTCAGGTCATAATCCCAGGGTCCTGGGGTTGAGCCCGGCATCGGGCTCTCTGCTCAGTGGGGAACTTGTTTCTCCCTCTCCCTCTGCCTGCCGCTATGCTTACTTGTGATCTCTCTCTCTGTCAAATAAATAAAGAAGATCTTTAAAGAAAAAAAAAGGGCGAACTATGAGGGACTAAGGTCCCAATGTTAATCTGCTGAAATGAATGTGACACTCTCTACACAGGCAGAGAAATTCATTTATGATGAAGTCCAGAGATTGACTTGGATTCTTTTAATGCATTCCTCTTTCACTTAAAGAGACAGTCATGAAGGAAAATGTGTGCATGTAACAAAACAATGAAGAACAGCGGGAAAATTTAAATAAGAGATTAAACCAATGCAAAGTGAAAATGCAGTGCTTTTCCAGTTCTATTATTATATAAAATGTCCCCACTAATGAAAAGAGAACATAAAAAAAAAAAAAAAGACAAGACTATGGGGATTACTGAAAATAAAACAATTCAAAAATGCACATTTTAGGTGTCTGCTTTTAAATGATACTAATTCATTCTTGGTATACAATAACACATGAAATTAAATTTAATTATCCCCACTGTAAAAATAAACAAGTTCAGACATTCATTCTTTATCTGCAGACCCAGTCAGAGCATTTGATCTCAGTCCAGAGTCCAGAGTACATTCAATACTCTTCAAGTGAGGATATACAGGCCAAATGCTAACTCTATTTTCGGGATTTTGGTGCTCCTTCAGGCAAGGCATAAATCCCTGGGGCAGGCAATATAAGTGGTGAAAGAATCAAAACAGAACTTGAATTTCTTCAAGCTGATTTACCCTCAGAAACACTTAGGGTAGAAGGAAGAAATACATTACATGGTATTTCACTTGGTTTATTTTTGGCATTTGAGGTTTTTGTTTTGCTCTGTATTTACATCAATATGTATGTATGTACATATGCGTGTATAAGGTTTAGAAAGTTCAGCCTGCTGAGAACTGATATCCCACTTTCATAGTTGATTTATTTTTGGTTGATTTCTCCTGGTCGTTTATGTGTTTGGTCAAAATCTAATCAAATAATAAGTTACTTCTCAGTTCCCATATTTAGAAGAAAGAGGATGAATCCATTGATTTAGAGTAGAAAGAGCTTGGGGCTAATTCCTTAAATGATTCTGGCACTTTGAAATTGCTAAATCTACCTTCAGTGTTACTCTGCATTTCTGAAACTACTTGTTATTACATTAAGACTTGCTTCAGGGGCACTTAGGTGGCTCAGTGGGTTAAGCCTCTACCTTCGCCTCAGGTCATGATCTCAGGGTCCTAGGATGGAGCCCCGCATCAGGCTCTCTGCTCAGCAAGGAGCCTGCTCTCCCCCCTACCTCTGCCTGCCTCTGCCTACTTATGATTTCTCTCTCTGTTAAATAAATAAATAAAACCTTTAAAAAAAAAAAGACTTTGCTTCAAAGTTGTTATTGATATTGATATGTTTGGGTTGATTCTGGCATAAAATGTACATGTGTTATATAGTACTTGACATTGTAAATTATTTTTCTCTTTAAACCTCCTTAAAACTAAACCTGTGGTCAATGTTCACACTTCTTGTTCCCAAGAAGCCTGTTGAATGCAATGCCTCATTGATGTTTTTCTTTCCTTGCTTTATGTCATATATAACTTGTTTTACTAGAACATCTCGAGCAGGAAATGTACTATCAGGACACCATTAAAAAGTGGTGGTGCTGACAGGTTATAAATAGTGAGAGAGATGATAAGGAAGAATCATGTAGTTAAGGAAAGGAGAGGGAATTGTTGACGACAGTTAAATTTTAAGTGACAATATGGGAAAACTTAGCTACAATTACTCCATCCCTGATACTCTAACACAAGCACCTAGCACATAGGCATACAATAATATAACATGAATTATTAGCATAATTAATAATTCTCAGAACAAAACATGGTGGAAAGACCAAGATCCAAAGCTAACTCGACAACTTACTATATGTATGACTTTGGGCAGCTTCCTCGATCTTCTGAGCCCCTGTTTTTCATCAATAAAAGGATGAATATCACATCTACCAAAAACTTTTATTGTAAAAGTCAGAAAAGACAATTTAAGTCAAGCACTCAGTAAATATCAAGAACTAGTAGGCAGTCCATAAATGATCAACTATTATTGTGGTGGTGTTTTTTTTTTCAGAGAAAACACTTAAGCCAAAATACACTTTCAAAGAGGAAAAACGTCATTGAAAGTTGTGCTCATTTTAATGTAACCTGTTAAAAGTCTCCTGCTAAACAGGTTTCATAACCATTTCCTGTTTTAAAAATGGCTTTCCAATGGCATAAAAAAAAAGTAATGATTATGGCTGTCAATTTTCACATCTGGACATCATGGAATGTTAGATGATCCTTATATTGTAATTGCTTTCTCTATGGTTCAGTGAAATTACCCTATAAGTTATTGTTTATTTGAAATAAAGGAAATTGTGTGGTCAATAATAGTGTTACTTATGCAATTTAAAAACATGATGGTTTATATATGTTTAAAGCCTGGTATATAACTTTTATAAGATTAAAAAAAATGTAGCGAGTCCTTTTTTAGCACCTAGGTAACATTCTTTTTTTCCTAAATCAATATGGCTACATCGTATCAGATCTGGCAGAATCAGTCCAGTTCTGGTCACTATTGAGTCTGGCACCTTCAAGAATATACATGGACCCTGGGAATTTATGTGGCTCCAAGAGACAAGGGAATGTGCCTGAACTTTGGTGGTCACCACCTTTACTACAATTTCACATATTATTGTTACCTTCTGGTCCTTCACCATATCTCTAGACAGGTCAGAGAGGTGCCTTTGATAGCTATTGATAGTCATAGGGGCACCTCACATACTGCTCCTCAGATTTTTCCCAATAAATACACACAACTATTCCCTCTGTTTGGAAAACACATCCTAAATATCTCTTAGAAATTCACAAAACCCAAACCCTCCACTCTCCCATCCTTTCCCCAAATGGCCTATGTGGGGCTTATTTATTGCCTTTGAAACACAAAATAGCTTTAATTTCCCTTGGGACAAGAGATCCCAGAACAAAATGGCAAGACTATTTTCTAAAGGTGGCGTGTTGGGTAATGTCAGGGACAGAGAGAAGAAAATTACTACTATTAATTTAACTTTTCATAGAACCAAGAACAAAGTTGAAGTTAAAATCTCAGTAGTACATCCTTCTAATAAATTATATAGAAGATGAGAAAGCAGTCTTGAGTAACTGGAAGAGAATAGAACAGTTCTTATAGTTAAATAGACTGGGGTTTAAGATCTCTAAGTCCACATGACCCAGCAATCCCACTCCTAGGTATACACCTAAGAGAAATGAAAAAATTTGTCCATACCAAAACTATATTATTATTAATAGTATTATTATTCACAGTATTCTGATGATGGAAACAACCAAATTTCCATTCACTGATGAATGGCTAAACGAAATGTAGCATATCCATACAACAGAATATTATTGAGGGGAAAAAAAAGGAAAGAAGTACTTATGCGTACTACAACATTGATGAACTTTAAAAATATTATGTTAAGTAAAAGAAATCATTCAAAAAGACCTCATGTTGTATGGTTCCATCTATGTAAAATGTCAAACTGATAGACACAGAAAATAATTTAGTGGTTGCTTACAGCCAGCAGGGTGCAGAGTGGGGGGGATGAAAGTGGGTGGTGATAGGTGGTAGAAGAATGAGGCAGAACAATTAACAGACATGGGGTTTCTTTTGGGGATGATGAAAATGTTCTAAAATTAGATTGTGAGGATGGGGAGGTCATTGAAAGGGAATAATTGTCCTTTCCTACTTCAAATCAGCACCTGGGTGGAACATTATTTAGCAAGGGATAGATGCATGCAAAAAAAAAAAAAAATCATATCAAAAAGATCTAAAATTGGGATGCCTGGGTGGCTCAAAGGGTTGGGCCTCTGCCTTCGGCTTGGGTCATGATCTCAGGGTCCTGGGATGGAGTCCCCTGTTGGGTTCTCTGCTCAGCGGGGAGCCTGCTTCCCCACCCCCCCTCTCTGCCTGCCTCTCTGCCTACTTGTGATCTCTCTCTGTGTCAAATAAATAAAATCTTTTAAAGAAATTTTTAAAAAATCTAAAATCAACAAAATTTTGGAACTCATTAGGATGATTTATGACCAATATGTGTTACTAGCCAATGTGTGTTACAAATTACAGTAAGTAATTTAATTTACATAGAAAATGAAATAAATATATGTGCTAATATATAGGAACTATATCTATTTATCTATATCTATATATCTGCATCTCAGTGTACTTGTATTTTTATAGGAATGTACTCTTTTAGAGTGGCTCACTCATTTAAGCCTCTGCCTTCAGCTCAGGTCGTGATCCCATGGTCCTGAGATGGAGCCCCACGACTAGCTCCCTGCTCAGTAGGGAGTCTGCTTCTCCCTCCAGCCCCTGGCCTTGTTCTCTCTCTGTCTCTAAAATAAATAAATAAATAACATAGATATGTTTATACACACACACACACACACACACACACACATTAACAAGATACAACTTCTATACATTTCCTGAATGTGAGAATATCTCCAAAAAATGTTCTAAAAGCGACTTCTACTGGATCAGCTTGGGTCGCAAGTCCATTACTGAACCAATCACTCTGCCCTAAAGGATAGCTAATGCTGATTGGTCAGGCCTGGGTTAGTTGACCATTCTAGAGCCAATAGATGTGGTCACTTCACTAGGACCACAGAGACTGAGATAATAGCAAAGGCATTTTTTCCAAAGTAATATCAGAAGAGAAAATGGTTGCCAAGCAGTAAGAAGAACAGAAGCCAAATAAAGCTGGAAAAAAAAATTGCCTTTATTTACATTGCAAAGGATGAGTATTTGTCAGGCAACAGGCTCATGTAATTGGTTTGGTTGTGACTACAGATGTCCTTAATGTGTAAAATTGGGACCCATCTATACTTCTGGAAATCACTATATAATTCTTATAATTTACTAAATAAAGGAATACAATTTACAAACTGGAAGGACTGCAAGTTCATTTGTTCCAAATCCCATGTCTTATAAATAAAAAAGCTAAAGCACAGAGAGACTGACTCATCAAAGTCACATACTTCATGGCATGATAGAGACTAAATCCAGCTTCCTCCATGCCTCCAAGTGAGTTAAATGGCATTTAGCATGAACCCAAATGTCTGTAATACAACGATGAAAACAGCAAGTGCCATTAGAAAGGTACAAATAGAGTGCTCTGAAAATTCAAATATAGTAATCATCTTTGGGAAGGAGGCAGACCATGCATTTCCTCTTACCCCTTTGGATGCTCAAACCTATTTTTTATATCATTTTATGTAAATTTTTGAAACCAATATTAAATTCTTCTCTGCCTTTTTAAAATAGCAACTGCTGAACATAAATGGGCCTTTTTAAAAAACTGCCATCACTATGACTCATCACTGCATAATTCTGTAAAACACACACAGTTTTGTGTTAGTATTCTTAATTTTTGTTTCCCCCTTCCTTACCTAATAAATGTCACTCCATTACTGCCAGTTTGTTTGTTTCTAACATTCTCTTGCCCTTTTGTAATTTGTTACTTCTAATCTACTTTGAGCTGGGAAACCAGAAAACCCACAATTATTATGACCTCAGTGAAGTAAGAATAAACAATCTCTAAGTGACAGCACATAAGCCTTTAAGAAGGAAAGTCCATGGCTTTAGTCTAGGGACATAGTCTATTTTGGGTACACAAGGACATTTTTTGCTTATTTCTAAGTTTCTAAGTTTGCATTATCCGGAACAGAGGGTGCTGGGAGTCTGACCTCTAGCCAACTAGGACATTACTGTGTAAGAACTGTGTAAAGATCTACTAACAAGGGGTTTCACCAACAATGCCACATTGCTGTGCTGCCAGGTGAGTGGAGCTGTTGTGACTAGCTCTGGCAGAAACACCTTCCAGATATATTCCAGGAAAGCTCCTAGAATACTGGTCATAGTTTGAGCTTATTTAACTGTGAGCCTAGAGTGGATTTTTTTTTAAGATTTTATTTATTTATTTATCTATCTATCTATCAGGGAGAGAGGGAGAGAGAGAGAGAAAGCACAGCAGGGAGAGTGGCAGGCAGAGGAAGAAGCTGGCTCCCCGCTGAGAAAGGAGTCTGATGGGATGTGGGACTCAATCCCAGGATCCCAGGATCATGACCAGAGCCAAAGGCAGACACTTAACTGACTGATCCACCCAGGCACCCCTCTAGAGTTGTTTTATATCCCAATTTCTACTGGGAAGAACATAATCCTCCAGCCACATTTCTGTAAAGCGCTAAATCACTCTGATAGTTTCTGAGGTTAAAAACAGAAGTTTCTTCCTCACCACAAGGGTCACTCAAAATGTGTGCAAGCCATAATATTGTTTTAAGCCCACTGAAATGTCAAAACAGTCCAAAATTCCAGCTTATCTCACCCAAAAATATAAATTTCTGTTTGAACTCAATATTCCTAGATTTTATGATATAATAGGATCACAGCAAAAATTGTAATTCACATTTCACTGGCCCTGGACCTTGACAGAAAATTCAAAACCTTCAGCACCCTACAAAATCCCCATTAAATATTTGCGGTGACTCCCAACGTGATTTCCACAGAAGTTGTGATACTGTTCTTCGATCTTACCCTAGGCACCGAACTTGCCAAGTGATGTTCCCACTGTTCAAGAAAGTGTTGTCCCTCAAGGACTCACAATGTGTCTATTCCCCTTCCTGCTTCCTGATGTATAGAGGCATCTCTAAAGCTACACTATTTGTGTTCCACTGACTTGCAAAGCTTTCAGGTCAACAGGTCTCTCTTGCAGATGCTTTAACATGCATTGGCCTCAACCATGAGTCAGGATAAGGATGCTTAAGCCCGAAGATAAAGCTTAGGGGCAGTTACTGTGTTCTACTTGAAAAGACTTTCTCATTCATTCCATGTCTTGGTCCAGGTGCCTTTTTCTTCAGGGTAAGTGCTTTCCAAGGACAATCCTCAGCCCCCATACAAAAGGCCTTTAGTAACTTGTCTAATCAATTTGTAATATGTTCCCAAAAATGTCTCAGAATTTAGCTCTGGAAGTTGGAAGGGGAGAATGTATGTGAATTAAAATTCTGGCAAATGATAATCTTTTCCCCTCCTTTACCCTTATTGCAATTGATTTTAATCCACTAGTGGTACCTAAATTTTAGTTTTAAATGTCATCCTCTCCTTCATTTGTGTCAAATAAAGAGAGAACAAGGATTATATGATACTCTCAATAGATGCTGAAAAAGCAGTTTTCAAACTGCAAAGCACAGCAACCTTTCTTGATCAAAACCCTTCACAGTGTAGGGATAGGGTTCCATACCTCAATATCATCAAAACCATCTATGAAAAACCCAGAGTGAATATCATTTGCATGGGGAAAAACTGAGAGCTGTCCTTTAAGGTCAGGAACACAGCAGGGCTGTCCACTATTACCACTGCTATTCAACATAGTACTAGAAGTCCTAGCCTGAGCAATCAGACAACAAAAAGAAATAAGAGGCATCCAGATCAGCAAAGAAGAAGTCAAACTATCACTCTTTGCAGATGATATGATACTTTATGTGGGAAAACCCAAAACTGCTAGAACTCATACAGGAATTCAGTAAAGTGTCAGGTTATAAAATCAATGCAGAGAAACCAGTTGCATTTCTATACACCAACAGTAAGACAGAAGAAAGAGAAATTAAGGAGTCAATCCCATTTACAACTGTACCCAAAAGCATAAGATACCTAGGAATAAACTTAACCAAAGAAGCAAAGAATCTGTACTCAGAAAACTATAAAGTACTCATGAAAGAAACTGAGGAAGACACAAAGAAATGGAAAAATGTTCCATGCTCATGGATTGGAAGGACAAATATTGTGAAAATGTCTATGCTACCTACATATTTAATGCAACCCCTATCAAAATACCATCAATTTTTTTCAAAGAAATGGAACAAATAATCCTAAAATTTATATGGAACCAGAAAAGATCCCAAATAGCCAGAGGAATGTTGAAAAAGAAAACCAAAGTTGGTGGTATCACAGTTACAGACTTCAAGCTCTATTACTAAGCTGCAATCATCAAGACAGTATGGTACTGGCATAAAAACACACACACAGATCAATGGAACAGAACAGAGAGCCCAGAAATGGACCCTCAACTATATGGCCAACTAATCTTCAACAAAGCAAGAAAGAATGTCCAATGGGAAAAAGACAGTATCTTCAACAAATGGTTTGGGAAAATTGGACAGCCACATGCAGAAAAATGAAACTGGACCATTTCCTTACACCACACACAAAAATAGACTCAAAATGAATAAAAGACCTCAATTTGAGACAGGAATCCATCAAAATCCTTGAGGAGAACACAGGCAGCAACCTCTTTGACCTCAGCTGCAGCAACTTCTTCCTAGAAATATTGCCAAAGGCAAGGGAAGCAGGGCAAAAATAAACTATTAGGGCCTCATCAAGATCAAAAGCTTTTGCACAGCAAAGGAAACAGTCAACAAAACCAAAAGACAACTGACAGAATGGGAGAAGATATTCCCAAGTGACATAACAGATAAAGGGCTAGTATCCAAAATCTATAAAGAGTTTAGCAAACTCAACACCCAAAGAACAAATAATCCAATCAAGAAATGGGCAGAAGACATGAACAGACATTTCTGCAAAGAAGACATCAAGATGGCCAACAGACACATGAAAAAGTGCTCCACATCACTGGGCATCAGGGAAATACAAATCAAAACCACAATGAGATACTACCTCACACCAGTCAGAATGGCTAAAATTAACAATTCAGGAAATGACAGGTGTTGGTGAGAATGCAGAGAAAGGGGAACCCTCCTACACTTTTGGAGGGAATGCAAGCTGGTGCAGCCACTCTGGAAAACAGGATGGAGGTTCCTTAAAAAATTGAAAATAGAGCTACCTTATGACCCAGCAATTGCACTACTGGGTATTTACCCTAAAGATACAAACGTAGTGATCCGAAGGGGCATGTGCACCCGAATGTTTATAGCAGCAATGTCCACAATAGCCAAGTTATGGAAAGAACCTAGATGTCCATCAACAGATGAATGGATAAAGAAGATATGGTATATATACACAATGGAATACAATGCAACCACCAAAAGAAATGAAATCTTGCCATTTGCAACAACGTGGATGGAACTCTAGGGTATTGTGCTGAGCGAAATAAGTCAATCAGAGAAAGACAATTATCATATGATCTTCCTGATATGAGGAATTTGAGAGGCAGGGTGAGGGGGTTGGGGGGTAAGGAAGGAAAAAAATGTAACAAGATGGGATCAGCAGGGAGGCAAACCATAAGAGACTCTTAATCTCACAAAACAAACTGAGGGTTGCTAGGGGGAGGGGGTAGGGAGAGGGTGTGGTTGGCTCATGGACATTGGGGAGGGTATGTGATATGGTGAGTGCTGTGAAATGTGTAAGCCCGACAATTCACAGACCTGCACCCCTAGGGCTAATAATACAATATATGTTAATAAAAATAATTAATAAAAAAGTAAAAATTAAAAGGCACTTTCACACATACAATTCTAGGTGAGCATGCTTCCCTTGAAAAAAGACATTAGCCTTCTCTCACTCTATTTCTTCTTTTCTTTTTCCACCTTCTCTTCTACTTTCTCTTTCTCCCTTTTCTTCCTCTCTCCCTTCTTTCTCTTCAGGCATACCTCTTCCTCCCCTTTCTTCCATATTCCCCAATACCTTCTCCCTCTTTAGCTTCCAAAGGAACTGTAGAGACAACATCCTGAATATGTGTGAACACTTCCCCAGGCTTCTGAATTTCATTTCATGGCTAATAACATTTCTCAAAACCAAGGATGATGTTGGAACACAGTCCTTCATGAACAGCACAGTTATTTTCTTGGTTAAAAGGCAGAGCATAGAGGAGAAATTAGGTGTCCCAGGTCATCCAAGCTCCCTTACAGTGACACCAGCTCACCCTGCCTTCCTCAGGCTAAGTACCTCAACCTTTCCCCAGCCCTCAGACTATTGCCCTTCTCTTAGGATGGCAACGAACCTCAGGAAGTCTGCTCATATCTTACATTCCAAATTGTATCTGGTCCCAAAGTCACACTATAATTTCACACATTCCCATTATTGCCTTATGCCTGTGTCAACACAACATATTTTTCATCAGTCTCTTGCTGTTTTAATCGGCATTTCAAGGAAGAAAGAGATGTATAGCGGGCTCTGTTTGGAAAACTGGTAATTTAGTTCAGTGTTGCCAGGGGTCAGGTGAGCCTAAAATGTCATCTGTCATTCCCATAAACTACCAAGATTATTCTACAGAAACCTCTCTCCAAATGTCTGAAAAATCTGTTAAAAATGAATCTGAACATCTGAATTCTGTACCTCTTCTCACGTATATATAAAGAATGCAAATTTTTAAAAGAAAACCTCCTTTTGCTTCAGTTTTTTAGTCATTGAACTGCATGTTCTTTTATAGATCATTCTTATTTCTCTTCTGAGAATTGGAAAATGGGAGACACTTTAAGGGATTTTTTTCAATTAAAATGAGTTGCAGAAAACTAAGAAATGTAACACTTCATTAGCAGGCATTTAATTCCTTAGCTTTTTATTTTTAAGGAAATTAAAAAACCGTATGCTCTCTGGTACCATTTGTGTTTTTTCAATTGCAGTACACATTATAACCTAGAACAGGGAATTTTTTGATAAATATGAGGTATTAACAAAAGACTTCAACGAGAATTACTAACTGTGATTTCTGTCATTTAATGCCAATGAGTGTAAGTTGTTGTTTTTGCTTGAAGAAGCAAGAAGAATGATTAAAAAGCATATATTAGAAACTGCATACACTACTGATGCAAGGTTTTAGTGCACTGCCTTAAAATGGTGGATGTCAAACAGTTATCCAAATACCCTAAAAAGAAATGCTTATTTTTAATAAATATATTTTTATGTTTATAATAATGTCCTCTATATTATAAAGATTCCATTCATGGAACATTTTCCTTTTAAATGGCATGTTTTTAGAGAACATAATATGATACAGCCAATTCTAATGTATTCAGAATGGCAGGAGACAGTTAACAATTTTTTTGATAAGCTGAGAGCTTTCATATATGTATTATACATATTCAAAATTCTTACAGAATTCAAATCCAGTCAAAATATGTTTTGCACTGAAGCTACTCAGAAACAAAATTTAATTTTTCTCTGATGATGGTTCAAAAATCACTTGAAGGTCTGGTAATCTATGGATTATTGCTATGTACAGCCATCCTCACTGTACACTACACGAATTTAAATTCTACCTACTGGGCATTTACAAAGTATAAATTGTTCCAATTCTGCATAAAGAAAAGTTTAACATAAATTAAAATTCTGCAACATGGTATCTCCTGGCTTTACGATGTCAACTAACTGCTTCAACATTAAGCATCTAAGAAACAGCCTCAAAAGTAGAATAGCAACTATATGTCAAAGATTATGTTATCCTGGAAAAAATTAATATTGCCACATTCTCTCCTAAAGAGAACAATATTAACTATTCTTCTTTTCCTTACTTCCTTTTCGGTCTTCTGGTCTTTAGATCAGACCAAAATTCTTGTATAACCTATCTGCATTTTAATCTTTGAATGTGACAGTAAGTATTAACAACTTTTCATGTGTGGCATTATATTCAATTATATATGAACATTTAATCACTAAATGTTAACCAGCATAACTCCTGATTGAAATAAGTCACTTACAGATTATTTCAAGAGCTTTCTGAATTGCTGCATTGAGGCCCTTTTCAAATGAGGCTTTCAAAATTACTTTTAATTAAAAAAAAAAAAAAGAAATCTAGAGCTTCTCTCCAGGTCATATTAGTCACAGTTCAGCCTGGTTGTTGTTTGTTTTTTTTCTTTTTTCCCATTTCTTTTCTTTTCCTTCCTTCCTTTTTTTTTTTTTTTGTTTTTTCTTTTTTTAATTGCTAGATTTCCTAGCTTCTATTGACTCATTCATAGTCTAGGACCACTAGTAAAGATTTTAAAATACACATTCTAGAAACCAAACAGTCATAGGTCTTTTACTCAATGTTTCCTGCCTTTATTTCCTTTAAATAAAATATTTTCCATTTCACAAGTCTAAGCAAATATAATGAGCAATTTGTGACAAAAGGGTGACAATTTAGAGATAGTATATGCATTTTACATGCTGACTACAAAAAAGATGGAAATTTCAGCTGAGCTCTTTATCTGCCACTTACCATTCTTAGAATAATGGCTGATAATGATAGAAATCACACTGGCTAATAGCACTATTAACATCTTCCATGTTAGCATATATTCTTGGTATATATGAGTTCCTTTTGTAAATTTTTAAAACTCTATCTAGATTTTCTATGCAAAAAAAAAGGGGGGGCATGCCATAAGCCACAAACATTAACCAGTTTGTAAGCTGCCCTCCATCTCTAGTCTTCTTTCACTAAAACTGGAGGATTTTGATTTCATGTTCAAATCATAATTTTGCTTTTCACAATTCTTTGAAACTGATCTATGAAATCTCTTATGGATCTAGTAGGCCATTAAGTGGTACAATAATCATTAGATGTATTTATCTTTCTGAACCAATGTGAGGCCAAGAATCAGCATGACAGTGATGCATATGTCTTTTCAGAGGCTGCAATTTCATAGACTCTCTTGGTATTATTAGCCCAGTATTGACGGGAATACATGCGCATCTTTATTAAAGATACAAAACTATCATGAACGAAATGTACTTTATTTGTTTGTTGTGTTTTGTTTTGTTTTGATGATCTTAAACGGACATGATTAACTTACAGAAAGAATACTGACTACAAAACTGAATCCAAAATCAGTTATGTAGCTCTGTTCCCTGAGGAATCTTTGCACAATTTATTTTGGCCAGTCAGTTTCTGTTTCTTATGATGAATCATTGAAACTCTGCAGAAAAAAAAAAAATGCCTAGGTCTTCTGAGCCAAGATAATTACAGCTGAAAAGAATGGATTCACTTCTTGGACATAGGAAGTTAAAACACAGTCGTCATAGGTTGACTAGAAAAGGATTTTGCTGCCTAAGAGATATGGCATAATTTGCTTTCTGCAGTGTAACTGTGGACACAAATAATCCATTTGTGGCAATGGTTCTCAGCTTATTGTTTATAAACCAGCCTTAATTTAAATTAGCAGAGTAAGTTCCAACAGCACCTCAGTTATTGGGAGTTCAGAATGTATTTTACTGTGGATGAAATATTGGGAATATTGTTTAGGCATCTAGGCAAGACCAGAAAATTTATTTCATACTTTCTATCATTTCATTATGTGTTTATCAAGTATCAGTCAGGTACAATCTAAGAAACTGTGGATGCTAATATAATAGAAACTCAGAATTTATACCAGGGACATATATCCAGGCTTTTCAACAGTCTTCTATATGAGCACTCCCCCCACACCCCCCAAAAACTACACAGATTATTCAACCTAAAACAAAATAAGTCTTCAGAAGTATATTGGTTTATCTTCCATTACTATAGAAATTGAACTAAGTTTGCTGACATGAGCAGCAGTGAGACAAGTGAAGCTGCAGGCAGATTTTCAAGTGGTGCTGGTCTTCTGGAGTTTGTGTTGTCTTGGTTATCAGAGTTCAAAATGTTCAAGCAAGCTGAAGCCCCAGGCTTCAGAAGAGTCAGGGTACAGTAGGGGTTGGGGGGAGGGCTGCAGTTATGGTTACCATTCAAGGCAATCTCTGCATTACAGGGTAGTTGAGTTTTATGCAGTGGAGGCATGCACTCCTGAAGGTTCTCCCATAATTCAAAACTGGCATTAATCAAGATTATTTTAGCCAATGGAATAATTGGAAAGTATTAGGGATATATCCTGCCCACATATACCTATAATCTTTAGAATGTAGTTTTGCCTAAGGCTGTCTTTTTTTAATTGTCTCAATATTATCACTGATATTTTGTAGAGTGCTCCCTCTTAAATTAGCATGGCAATATTTGGCCTTTGTGATGTGTTTTGACATCTAGCTTTGGTTCCAAAGCTGCTAACTTTCTGGTGAGTTACCTAGCACTAGCTTCATCTTCACCACTTAGTGAATGTTCATGATATTGTCAGAGGAGACTTTTTAAGATTTCAAAGTATAATAACCATGGAGGTCAACAGAGGAGTAATATATTGATCAAACCCCTCCCTCCAAGAAGTGCTAGTCCCTGTAAGACTGTGACATGGTTGGCTGTCATTTCTGTTTACCAGCTACAGAAATAGACAAGTTTGCAAATTACTGGGCCTGTCACTCATTGAAAGCATGAGAGTCTTGATTTTGTGGCTTCTGGTTTTGTTTTTAATTCAGAACAGGGATAAACTCTCTTGATCTTGATTTTCAGCACAAACACTGAACATGCAAACAGAACCTGAGGTTTCTCCTGAACTTTCTTTCAGGTTTTAAAAAATACTTTTAAGAAAACTTACCACAGCAATGTCACTTAATTTCCAGTGTGATGTGGCAGTAAAATTTCATTAATATTTTAAGTCATAAATTTCAGATGATTGTAACTCATATTTGTATAAAATGTCCTCCCAGAGTCCTCCCAGAGCAAGTTCCCTGATCTTCCCCACAGAATGGCTGTGAAATGAGTGTTACACATCAGACTTCATGTTGGGGAAAGAGTTGGTTCTAAAGAAGGTAGAGAAAGTGATAGCAAAGGTTAAATAGAAGAAAAATGTTTGGGCCCTGAAACCCCATCTGGTTCAGCAAGTGCTCTCATCCTGGCCTCTAACCAGAGTAAGCTGGAGCTGCGGCTACAATCTCGCTCCTGTGAGTCAGGTGTAGCTGAAAGCCTGAGTTTGATGAGGAACTTAAAGTGTGCATCAGAATGGTAAATACATAAGCTCAGTGCCACCAGGTATAGTCTTTAAGGATAAAGGTTTAAGAATTTATTTAGAACCAACCCAGTTTTGTGTGAAAGGTATGCAATGTTCAAATCAGTCTAACACTTAGAAGGGTTTTTATAAAAGTAACACAAGTTTAAAAATGTGATTTGTAAAAAGAGATATCTTCAGAAAAGTACAGAATTATGACCTACACTTTTTCTTTGAGTCTTAATTATGACTGGTGTTCTTTCATGTTATCTCTTTTTCTGTTTTCAGTAAATCCTAGATTTTTATCCTTTTGGTATTATGCTGTTGTTTTTCTAAGCTTTATCATTTCTCTACTTTTAAAGTAAAAGAAAGTGCATGTGACTTTCTATATGTGATCCCAGCAACACTTTTAAAAATCCTTTTGTAATTCCCTCTACTTAAATCTGATGTATTTATTAGTGCCTCTTGGAACTGTGCAGGGGGTTATTGCTCTGAAAACCAATGCAGGAACATTTATTGTGCTTTTCTAGCAATACCCAGAGATTCTTTTCCTCTTAAATGTTTTGGAGCATATGGCTACTGACAGCACATTCCTTTTGAATTTAGTATCTAGGATCATTACCTTACATCTCTATCTACTGAATTACAGATACCATATATTTACATATGCTCTTTCTAGTCAGCCAGTTCCCTCAGTTTCATTGTGTCCTTTATGCTTAGCCTCCCCCACCACAATTTTATGTCATTTGCACATTTCATCATGTCAATTCATGTTTCATTTTGCAACTGATTGCTCTATGTATATATTTTAATTGTCTTTAATGCTTCTTGTGAAGTTCTACAAGATGCTTTTACAAAGCACAAATTAAAATTTTAACTAGCTGAAATTTTTATTGTTTTAATTCTTCTATTTTTTTCACCAAAATAAAAACACATCAAAGTGTCCCAAAAGGATCATCTTTGGGGTATGTGACTTTTCTTAACAACTTTTCATGATAAGGAATCTTTCTAGCAACTAAATTTCCTTCTATTTTTGTCCTAGATATACCTGACATATAGATTTTAACACTAGAAAAAGGGAGCGAACATTATATTTGGAACATAGCATTTATCTAACTATATTTGAAAACAAATTACATAAATTAGCTATAACTTTTATGTATAGAATTTTCTTATAAAATTATTATTATTCAATTATTCCCCTGCATTTTAAAGTACCTCTAAATTATGTCATGACATTTTCCCAGTTAAAATAAACTATAATTCCACAATGATATTGATTTCTGTGACTTTTATCACCCTGACATTCTAAATCAGGACACAAAAATAAAATTTGTTTTTCCATTTTCTAAATTCCTTTGTTCTTATGCCCTTATTTTATTCTGTGATTACATTTCTAAGTTACACAATTAAAAGGTAACACTGGGAGATCCTCATTAGACTGTGGACTCCTAGAGGGAAGAGACTCTATCTTATTTATCTTTGTAACTCTGGTACCCTTTTGGAAAACAACTCTGCTACTAATGTAAAACATATCTGTCAAATTGGCTTTTGAATGCATTAATTTTTGACTCCCAACAGTTTGAGTACATTCTTTTTTTTTTTTTTTTAAGATTTTATTCATTTATTTGTTAGAGCAAGAGAGAGCGAGCGAGCGAGCACAGGCAGACAGAGTGGCAGGCAGAGGCAGAGGGAGAAGCAGGCTCCCTGCCGAGCAAGGAGCCCGATGCGGGACTCGATCCCAGGACGCTGGGATCATGACCTGAGCCGAAAGCAGCTGCTCAACCAACTGAGCCACCCAGGCATCCCAGTTTGAGTACATTCTTAATTTCCTATTAAATTCTCTGCCATCTTCAAGTTCTTCTTATTCTGTTTCCCTGCTTCATTTTGTATCTCCTTTTCCATTGTAGAATCAAACACATTTTGCTTACAATATATACTCAAAGCAGAAAAAATAGAAAATAAAAAAATCAAACTGTCCCTGAATTCCTCAGCTGGAGAGAGCCATGCTGAACATAGTGAACATAATGCAAATCTTTTTCCCTCCAAGTACAAATGCAACAAATATGTTACATGTATTTGCAAAACTTGGGACCATATTACACATGCTATTGTGTAACATCTGGACTATCTTTATATGCCAATAAAGATACAACTATAGCATCATTTTTAGTAAAATAGCATTCTGTTCTACTATAGATTTTCATATAATTTACTTTGTGGGTTTTTTTGTTTTGTTTTCAATAATGTATTCATTAAAATGCTGGATACTGGCAGCCCATGACTTAGGGCCCACAACTACATTTGGTTTTTCCTGCACAAAAACTTAGAAAATGTCTTAGGAAAAAAAAAAAAAGATTTCCAGGTTATTTGGATAAATCAAAAGCTCTGACAACCCTAATCCAATACCCACCCATGGCAACCATCTGCTAGAGCTGTCTGTGTGGTCTGCAGCGCTCCTGATTTGCCACTACTCCCTATTGTCCCATACCCAACCTACTTCACTAACTTCACTTATCTTTCACTTTGTTTAGTGCCTCTTATTTAATAAGTCTCTGTTTATAATAGCTTTTCATTAGTCCATAGCCATATGATGAGTAACCATTTTTATACATTTGTCTTTGTACAGTCTTCTGATTTTTTACATAAGATAAGTTCCTAGTCATGGAATTTCTGGGCCAAAGAGAATCTTTAAGTCTTGATTCCTATCACTAAATTACTCCTCAGAAGGTTTTACACTTGTACACACCTACCACCAGATCCTGTGAGCAGTTTCCACCCACTAGCCCTCCTCTCTTCTGTCCATGTGGGCCATGATAGTCTACTTATGCTTTACTGATCTGGAAAGGATAAGCAAAGTGATTATTAGAGCAAAGGTGAGACATAAATGGGCTATCCCATACATGCATACATCAGTTTTTCTCTTGAAGTTTGCCTCTACCTCCTATTAGATGAGAGTTTCTAATATCACCAGCATTTTTCAGAGCCAGAACAAAGAATCCTAAAATTTTTATGGAATCATCAAAGACCCTGAATAGACAAAGCAATCTTGAAAAAGAAAAGCTAAGCTGGAGGCATCACAATTCCAGACTTCAAGTTATATGACAAAGCTGTAATCATGAAGACAGTATGGTATTGGCACAAAAACAGATACACGGATCAATGGAACACAATAGAAAACCCAGAAACAGACCCACAATTATATGGCCAACTAATATTCAACAAAGCAGAAATAATATGTTGGGAAAAAAGACAGTCTCTTAAACAAGGTGTTGGGAACACTGGACAGCCACATGCAGGAGAATGAAACTGGACCATTTTCTGACACCATACACAAAAAAATAAATTCAAAATGGATGAAAGACCTAAATGTGAGAGAGGAATCCACCAAAATCCTAGAGGAGAACACAGGCAGAAACATCTTTGACATTGGCCATACCAACTTCTTACTAGATATATCTCTGGAGGCAAGGGAAACAAAAGCAAAAATAAACTATTGGGACTTCATCAAAGTAAAAAGCTTCTGCACAGCAAAGGAAAGAATCAACAAAACTAAAAGGCAATTGCCTATGGAATGGGAGAAGATATTTGCAAATGGCATTTCTGATAAAGGGTTAGTATCCAAAATCTGTATAAAGAAGTTATCAAACTCCACACCCAAAAAATTAATAATCCAATCAAGATATGGGCAGAAGACAAAAATAGATATTTTTCCAAAGAAGACATTCAGATGGCCAAGAGACCCATGAAAAAATGCTCAACATCACTCATCATCAGGGAAATGCAATCAAAACTATAAAAAGATATCACCTCACACCTGTCAGAATGGCTAAAATTAACAACACAGTAAACAACAGATGTTGAAGAGTATGTGGAGAAAGGGGAACCCTCTCACACTATTGGTGAGAATGCAAACTGGTGCAGTTCCTCTGGAAAATAGTACGAAGGTTTCTGAAAGCATTAAATATGGAACTACCTTATGATCCAGCAATTACACTACTAGGTATTTACCCAAAGGATACAAAAATACTGATTCAAAGGAACACACGCACCCTGATGTTTATAGCAGCATTATCAATAATAGCCAAATTATGGAAAGAGCCCAAATGTCCATTGACCAATGAATGGATAGAGAAGATCACACACACACACACACACACACACACACACACACACACACAAATGGAATATTACTCAGCCATTAAAAAAGAATGGTATTTTGCCATTTGCAACAACATGGATAGAGTTAGAGAGGATAATACCACATCAGTCAAAGAAAGACAAATACCATATGATTTCACTCACATGTGGAATTTAAGAAACAAAACAGATCAGCGTGATGGGGGAGAAGCAAACCATAAAACAGAGTCTTAACCATAGAGAATAAATTGAGGTTGCTAGAGGGGAAGTGGACAGGGGATGGACTAAATGGGTGATGGGTATTAAGGAGGGCACTTGTTGTGATGAACACTGGGTATTGTACATAAGTGATGAATCACTAAATTCGACGCCTGAAACTAATATTACAGTATATGTTAATTAAATGGAATTTAAATAAAAACTTGAAACAAACAAACCAAAAAAAAAGATAGTTTCTAAAACACTGTTAGACTTGGAATTTTTAGTCTATTTGTTTTTATTAATAACAACCACAACAAAACTACACTTTGCCACAGATTCCCTGGCTGCACTTCTATTCTAACCTTAGGAAACTTAGGAAAGATAAGCTAAGAATATTTGCCTTTTAATCCTTTAACTTAAATCAGAAGGTGGGTTTACTTTATGTGAGAAATCCAGTTTACATGTTATTGCCTTTTGAGGGAAGAGCTACTAATTATATAAATCATGTTGATTTTTTTACATTCTAGGCCATTAAAATAGTTCTGACAATGGGGGGGAACAATAAGGGAAAATGACTGCAACCATTAGATTCTGATTTATTTTTGTACAAATTATGGGAAGACCCATAATTAACCTCCATCCTAGATTGTCACTCTTTGAGGGACTGAGAACCTTTTGTGTTTCACTCCACACACACCGCTCCCTTATTCACCTTATAGACTCAAAGATGATACTCAATACATATTCATTATATCCAGTGAATTTTACAATCAAACTAATTAGTTTTCTTAAAAGAAAAACTTTTCCTGGTATTTTACCCAAGTTAAAGACTTTTAGGTCTATATTTGCTCATGTACTCAATCAATTCTAAGTATCATTATTAAAGAAAAGACTTCAGTTTTGAAATAACAAAAGAAAAATTGTGTGAGATAATGTTCTTTAATTTTAAAAAGCCTTTAGTTGTTTAAGAGCAGGAACCTGCAGGGGTGCTACCTGATTGGCCCAGTAGGAAAAATATGTGACTCTTAATCCAGGGGTTTGAGTTTGACCCCTACATTGGGTATAGAGTGTACTTAAATAAATAAATAAATTTTTAAAAAATTTTTAAAAAGAGTATGAATTTGCAATGAGTATAAATAAACCATAGAGATCTAAAGCACAGTATAATAAACAAACAATATTGTACTCTAACAATGTTATGCAAAGAATATCACTACAATAGTGATAATACATACAATACATAAATGTATAAAAGTAATATGTACACCTTAAATTTACACAATGTTATGTGTCAAATTTATTCAACAAGAAGGGAGTCAAGATGGCGGAGAAGTAGCAGGCTAAGATGACATCAGGCAGCAGGAGATCAGCTAGATAACCTATCAAACCATTCCGAACACCTATGAATCCAACAGGAGATCGAAAAAAAGAAAAACAACAATTCTACAAACAGAAAATCGACCACTTTCTAAAAGGTAGGACCAGCGGAGAAGTGAATCCAACGCGACAGGAAGATAGACCCCGGGGGGAGGGGCCAGCTCCCAGCAAGCGGCGGAACAAAGGAGCACAAAATCAGGACTTTTAAAAGTCTGCTCCATGGAGGGACATTGCTCCAGAGGCTAAACTGGGTGAAGACGTCACGGGGACAACATGGACTCAGGTCCCCCAGGGTCACAGAAGGATCGGGGGTGTCTGACTGTTGCAGAGCTCACAGGTATTAGAGCGGGGAAGCCGGCTGCGGAGACAGAGCCGAGGTTTCCTAGAGCCGTGGTCTGTGACACGGGCCGGTGCTCTGTGCGAGGGGTCCCCACAAGATCTGGGGAGACTCCAACCCGGGAGAGCTCAGGGATCTACGGGGTTCGGAGACTCCAGGTGGGACTCTGCCAGAGACAGAGACGCTTGGTCACAAGCTGGGTGACCTCGGAGCACAGCCAGAAGCCAGTGAGATGGGACTGATTACACACGATTTTCTCCAAGCCCGGCTGGAGGCTGGGGAGACGGGAGTGATTAAGCGCTTTTCTCTGAAGGCGCACTGAAGACTGGGGCCCCTAGCTCTCGGGTCCTCCGAGCCAGAGATTGGGAGGCCACCATTTTCATTCCAGTCCTCCGGAACTCTACAGAAAGCGTTCAAGGAACAAAAGTTCCCAAAAGCGAACCTGAGAGGATTACTTAGCCCGGCCCCGGGTAAGGGCGGTGCAATTCCACCTGGGGCAGAGACACTTGAGAATCACTACAACAGGCCCCTCCCCCAGAAGATCAACAAGAAATCCAGCCAAGACCAAGTTCACTTAACAAGGAGAACAGCGGATTCTTAGCTGGACAAAATGACAAGGCGGAAAAACTCACCACAAAAAAAAGAACAGGAGGCAGGACCAAAGGCTAGGGACCTAATCAATACAGACATTGGTAATATGTCAGATCTGGAATTAAGGACGATGATCTCAAGGTTCTAGCTGGGCTCGAAAAAGGCATGGAAGATATTAGAGAAACCCTGTCAGGAGAAATAAAAGCCCTTTCTGGAGAAATAAAGGAACTAAAATCTAATCAAGTTGAAATAAAAAAAGCTATTTATGAGGTGCAATCAAAAATGGAGGCTCTTACTGCTAGGATAAATGAGGCAGAAGACAGAATTAGTGATATAGAAGACCAAATGACAGAGAATAAAGAAGCTGAGCAAAAGAGAGACAAACAACTACTGGACCACAAGGGGAGAATTCGAGAGATAAGTGATACCATAAGACGAAACAACATTAGAATAATTGGGATTCCAGAAGAAGAAGAAAGAGAAATAGGAGCAGAAGGTATACTGGAGAGGATTATTGTAGAGAATTTCCCTAATATAGCAAGGGGAACAAGCATCAAAATCCAGGAGGTGCAGAGAACACACCTCAAAGTCAATAGGAATCGGTCCACACCCCGCCATCTAATAGTAAAATTTACAAGTCTTAGCGACAAAGAGAAAATCCTGAAAGCATCACGGGACAAGAAGTCTGTAACGTACAATGGTAAAAATATTAGATTGGCAGCAGACTTATCCACAGAGACCTGGCAGGCCAGAAAGAACTGGCATGATATATTCAGAGCACTAAACGAGAAAAACATGCAGCCAAGAATACTTTATCCAGCTAGGTTATCATTGAAAATAGAAGGAGAGATAAAAAGCTTCCAGGACAAACAAAAACTGAAAGAATTTGTAAACACCAAACCAGCTCTACAGGAAATATTGAAAGGGGTCCTCTAAGCAAAGAGAGACCCTAAAAGTATTATCAGAAAGGAACAGAGACAATATACAGTAACAATCACCTTACAGGCAATACAATGGCACTAAATTCATATCTCTCAATAGTTACCCTGAACGTAAATGGGCTAAATGCTCCAATCAAAAGACACAGGGTTTCAGAATGGATAAAAAAACAAAACCCATCAATATGCTGCCTACAAGAAACTCATTTTAGACCTGAAGACACCTCCAGGTTGAAAGTGAGGGGGTGGAAAACAATTTATCATGCTAATGGACATCAGAAGAAAGCTGGGGTGGCAATCCTTATATCAGATCAATTAGATTTTAAGCAAAAGACTATAATAAGAGATGAGGAAGGACACTATATCATACTCAAAGGGTCTGTCCAACAAGAAGATCTAACAATTTTAAATATCTATGCCCCTAACATGGGAGCAGCCAACTATATAAACCAATTAATAACAAAATCAAAGAAACACATTGACAAGAATACAATAATAGTAGGGGACTTTAACACACCCCTCACTGAAATGAACAGATCATCCAAGCAAAAGATCAACAAGGAAATAAAGGTCTTAAATGACACACTGGACCAGATGGACATCACATATATATTCAGAACATTCCATCCCAAAGCAACAGAATACACATTCTTCTCTAGTGCCCATGGAACATTCTCCAGAATAGATCACATCCTGGGTCATAAATCAGGTCTCAACCGGTATCAAAAGATTGGGATCATTCCCTGCATATTTTCAGACCACAATGCTCTGAAGCTAGAACTCAAATCACAAGAGGAAATTTGGAAAGAGCACAAATACATGGAGACTCAACAGCATCCTTCTAAAAAATGAATGGGCCAACCAGGAAATAAAGAAGAACTGAAAAAAACCATGGAAACAAATGATAATGAAAACACAATGGTCCAAAATCTGTGCGACACAGCAAAGGCAGTTCTGAGAGGAAAATATATAGCGATACAAGCCTATCTCAAGAAACAGGAAAGGTCTCAAATACACAACCTAACCCTACACCTAAAGGAGCTTGAGAAAGAACAACAAAGAAAGCCTAAACGCAGCAGGAGAAGAGAAATAATAAAGATCAGAGCAGAAATCAATGAAATAGAAACCAAAAAAACAATAGAACAAATCAATGAAACTAGGAGCTGGTTCTTTGAAAGAATTAATAAGATTGATAAACCCCTGGCCAGACTTATCAAAAAGAAAAGAAAAGGACCCAAATAAATAAAATCATGAATGAAAGAGGAGAGATCACAACCAACACCAAAGAAATACAAACAATCATAAGAACATATTATCAACAACTCTATGCCAACAAATTTGACAATCTGGAAGAAATGGATGCTTTCCTAGAGGCATATAAACTGCCAAAACAACCAGGAAGAAACAGAAAACCTGAATAGGCCTATAACCAGTAAGGAGATTGAAACGGTCATCAAAAATCTCCAAACAAACAAAAGCCCAGGGCCAGATGGCTTCCCAGGGGAATTCTACCAAACATTTAAAGAAGAATTAATTCCTATTCTCCTGAAACTGTTCCAAAAAATAGAAATGTAAGGAAAACTTCCAAACTCATTTTATGAGGCCAACATCACCTTGATCCCCAAACCAGACAAGGATCCCATCAAAAAAGAGAATTACAGACCAATATCCTTAATGAACACAGATGCGAAAATTCTCACCAAAATACTAGCCAATAGGATCCAACAGTACATTAAAAGGATTACTCACCACAACCACGTGGGATTTATTCCAGGGCAGCAGGCTTGGTTCAACATCCACAAATCAATCAATATGATACAAAACATTAACAAAAGAAAGAACAAGAACCATATGATACTCTCAATAGATGCTGAAAAAGCATTTGACAAAGTACAACATCCCTTCCTAATCAAAACTCTTCAAAGTGTAGGGATAGAAGGCACATACCTCAATATTATCAAAGCCATCTATGAAAAACCCACAGCAAGTATCATTCTCAATGGAGAAAAACTGAGAGCTTTTCCGTTAAGGTCAGGAACACGGCAGGGATGTCCGCTATCACCACTGCTATTCAACATAGTACTAGAAGTCCTAGCCTCACCAATCAGACATCAAAAAGAAATTAAAGGCATCCAAATCAGCAAAGAAGAAGTCAAACTATCACTCTTTGCAGATGATATGATACTATATGTGGAAAACCCAAAAGGCTCCACTCCAAAACTGCTAGAGCTTGTACAGGAATTCAGTAAAGTGTCAGGATATAAAATCAATGCACAGAAATCAGTTGCATTTCTTTACACCAACAACAAGACAGAAGAAAGAGAAATTAAGGAGTCAATCCCATTTACAATTACACCCCAAACCATAAGATACCTAGGAATAAACCTAACCAAAGAGGCAAAGAATCTATACTCAGAGAACTATAAAGTACTCATGAAAGAAATTGAGGAAGACACAAAGAAATGGAAAAATGTTCCATGCTCATGGATTGGAAGAGTAAATATTGTGAAAATGTCTATGCTACTTAAAGCTATCTACACATATAATGCAATGCCTATCAAAATCCCATCCAATTTTTTCAAAGAGATGGAACAAATAATCCTAAAATTTATATGGAACCAAAAAAGACCTCGAATAGCCAAAGGAATATTGAAAAAGAAAGCCAAAGTTGGTGGCATCACAATTCCAGACTTCAAGCTCTATTACAAAGCTGTCATCATCAAGACAGTATGGTACTGGCACAAAAACAGACACGTAGATCACTGGAACAGAATAGAGAGCCCAGAAATAGACCCTCAACTCTATGGTCAACTAATCTTCGACAAAGCAGGAAAGAATATCCAATGGAAAAAAGACAGCCTCTTCAACAAATGGTGTTGGGAAAATTGGACAGCCACATGCAGAAAAATGAAATTGGACCATATTCTTACACCACACACAAAAATAGACTCAAAATGGATGAAGGACCTCAACGTGAGAAAGGAATCCATCAAAATCATTGAGGAGAACACAGGCAGCAACCTCTTCGACCTCAGCCGCAGCAACTTCTTCCTAGGAACGACACCAAAGGTAAGGGAAGCAAGGGAAAAAATGAACTATTGGGACTTCATCAAGATCAAAAGCTTTTGCACAGCAAAGGAAACAGTCAACAAAACCAAAAGACAACTGACAGAATGGGAGAAGATATTTGCAAACGACATATCAGATAAAGGGCTAGTATCCAAAATCTATAAAGAGCTTAGCAAACTCAACACCCAAAGAACAAATAATCCAATCAAGAAATGGGCAGAGGACATGAGCAGACATTTCTGCAAAGAAGACATGAAGATTGCCAACAGACACATGAAAAAGTGCTCCACATCACTCGGCATCAGGGAAATACAAATCAAAACCACAATGAGATACCAGCTCACACCAGCCAGAATGGCTAAAATGAACAAGTCAGGAAATGACAGATGCTGGCGAGGGTGTGGAGAAAGGGGAACCCTCCTACACTGTTGGCGGGAATGCATGCTGGTGCAACCACTCTGGAAAACAGCATGGAGGTTCCTCAAAAAATTGAAAATAGAGCTACCTTATGACCCAGCAATTGCACTACTGGGTATTTACCCTAAAGATACAAACATAGTGATCCAAAGGGGCACGTGCACCCGAATGTTTATAGCAGCAATGTCCACAATAGCCAAGTTATGGAAAGAACCTAGATGTCCATCAACAGATGAATGGATAAAGAAGAGGTGGTATATATATACAATGGAATACTATGCAGCCATCAAAAGAAATGAAATCTTACCATTTGCGACGACATGGATGGAACTAGAGCGTATTATGCTTAGCGAAATAAGTCAATCAGAGAAAGACAACTATCACATGATCTCCCTGATATGAGGAAGTGGAGATGCAACGAGGTGGGGGTTAAGGTGGTAGAAAAAGAAAAAATGAAACAAGATGGGATCGGGAGGGAGACAAACCAAAAGAGACTCTTAATGTCATAAAACAAAATGAGGAGTGTGGGGGGGGAGAGGGGTTGGGAGAGGGTGGTGGGGTTACATTATATGTTTAAATAAAAAAGCTTAAATAAAACTCCAAAAAAAAAAAATGAAAGAGCAAATGCATTTACAAAAAAAAAAAATTTATTCAACAAGAGTTTGCAAATAAAAGGGCTTTGCAGTTCAAAGTATATTCACATAATTTTACCAGATATATGTATATGTATACATATATATACACACATATTTTTTACATACACTCACACACACATACAACTATATGTGTGTGTGTGTGTATAGGTGTACATATACACATATATTATCACTTAAATCACAGTCACAGCTACAACATATTCTCAGGTTTTGCAGACAGGGCTATTAAGAAATTGCCAGAATTAACAAAATAGTTCAAAATATCACATATTTATGAAAATTCCTAAAGACAGGAAACTTTCCACTGGCAAAATATATCTTGGGAGAAATTACATGATTTCTTCTCCAGTAAAGTCTTGGAAGCCACGGCAATTTCCAAACCTCAAGTGAGACCACTGAGAGTAGTCTCTTTTCTACCATAAGATATTGATGAAAGATACTCACATCAGCATACACTGAAGCATTATCACCAGTGAAAATTTTTCCCCAAGAAATAAGAAGAATAGAGATGAGCTAGGGTTATTTTAAAAATCATATTTTGAATTGTGAATTTTTTCAGGTGACTAAACTGAAGGGTAGAAGATAGTAAGCCATTTGCCATTTAATCCATTTCATTTAAAGGATCACTAGCTGTATTTAATGACATCCAAAAATAAACTCCAGATGCTGAAATACTAGGCTGGGAAGGCAGTCAATAGAAGCAGGAAGGTTATTCTAGTTTTATTTCATTTTCTTGAAGGGCAAAGGCAGCTTCTCATTCATAATAAGAAACTGACCCCAAAGTGACGGAAGGTAAAAAACTATTCCAGGCCTGTAGAACCTGAGTTGACAACTGATATCTATCCACAACAGTAGCAAATTGTTTCCTCCTACAAAAATTCAAGACAGAGTCTCTGCCTTTTATGAAGCTAGATACTGTAGTGGTGATTAGTTCATCTAAATAATACAAGAAAGTTTTATGTACCAAAGTATAGGCAGACCAGCTGTTTGATTTTGTGCAAACAGTTCTTAGTGATTGCATAATGTATGTTTTTCAAAGGACCTAAGACTCACCAGGGACTTATTTCATTGAATATTTTCAACACCCAGTTGAAAGTGGGCCTTTTTATTCAACAGTGCTCAAGTGCATCAGCATCATCAAACTGTATAAGAACATCAAGTTCTGAAACTTTCTCCTTATATTTTTTGTCTTAAATTTGTATATTAGGGTTTTTTTTTCTTTTTATTTCTGGTGCAAAAATACCCACATAGATAGTATCTGTCAAAAAGTTGTCTTCAGTAATTAGGCAGCTATTGCACAGTTGGATGGTTTAACTAGAGTCAGTATGTAATACTTTTAAAACAGTCTTTCTTGGGATATAGTTGTCTCTATTAAACACTGTGTTTCTTATTGCCTTTTCTCCTCTCTAGAGCCCCTGTATTCTAACTATGGAGATCTCTGGCTTACTCATGTGGAATCCATTTACTTTTATCGAGGTGGTAACTTAATTTCAGAGTCAGTAATTATTGGTGGGACACAGGAAAGAGTCATGACCTGCCAAAGAACATCATATCAGAATTATCTATAGTACTTTGTTAAAGTGCATACTGTAGACCTCTGTCACTGGAGAATTGGCATTGCTTCCCCTGGAAGGTGTGAATGGGAGGGAATAGGACATTCTACAGGCTGCAAACCAGTGGCACAAGGAGATACTGTTGTCAACTCTGAATATGTGGTATCCCTTAGCTGAGTTTGTGTAGAAAAAATTGAAGACTACTCTTCTAAATACTACCCACTCAGAAATACACTTAACACCTCTCTTCTTCAAGCACCAGGCCTTGTATATAGTAAGTGCACAGAAAATGAGTGAAATAAATAAATAAATAAATAAATAAATAAATAAATAAGAGGATCAATTTATAAATAAAATGTGAGCTTTTCATATAAACTGAAAATTTTAACATTTGGATTTACCGTCTAAAATTCTTGATTATCATTGTGGGACAGGTGATTTCACAGTAAACACAGCTTCTAAACAAAGCATTCTGAGATCTCCATCAGTGAATTAGTAAAGTGAGTATATTAATTTCTGTGATATCTCCAGTAAGGATTCAATATAATCAAAGGTTATAATCTTCTTCCCTCAATAACTAAGTCCATCTTCCTTTCAGTGGATCTACACTTACTCTAAAAAAAAGCAAGGGGCTTATGGAAGGGTAGAAAAGACAACTACCTTTCTACCATCTATGCTCCCTCTACAAGCTACCATACCTCTTCAGTTCCAATTTTGACTCAATCAAACTGAATGGCCAGAAGTCAATGTGGCTAAAGGGATAAATAGTTCCTCATGGCTGAGATGGCTGGTTGTCCACCATATGTGGGGCCCCTCTCTTCCATAATATAAACTACTATTGAAAGCGGCTGCCCAGTCAAGGACTACATTTCCCAGCTCTCCTTTCATCTAGGTGGGGCCAATGAGATTAGCTCTTGCCAACGGGATGTCCACAGAAGTGAGATATGTCACTTGTGGGCTAAAGCATTTGAAGTAGATGGACCTTCTCCTCATTGCCTCTTTCCACTTTTGCCAGTCAGACATAGAGACAAAATCTTGAGGGATGGCAAGACCACAAGATGGAAGGAGCTTAGACCCTTGAATCACTGTATGGGCATAGAAGAAAAGCACTTCCAATAGGGAATGCCCTCACTGCCCCTTACACAAATAAGAAGTAAATCTGCATTCTGTTAAACCACTGAAATTTGGAGATTCATTTATTAAAGCAGCAGGGATTATAGTAATAAATACACTCCTCCACCTTTTGTAATTTATGCTGCAGCAATAACAATCTATGTACAACTTCCCAGATCAAACATGCAGTTTCATACTTCCATGTGTTTATACATGCTGATGCTTCTGCTTATAATCCCTAATTTTCTCTACCTATTCTCTCTCCTGTCCAGGCCTTTGTCTTTGATCAATTTGTGTTAATCCTTAAAAATTTAGCTCCTAAGCTTCTGTGAAGATTTATTCTGCCAATGGACTCCATTCCCACCATGTACTTCCCTAGTTTGTACATAATTCCACTTTTGCACATGTCACAATATTTTAGAATTCTCCATCTATAAATATATCAACCATATAACGTACACATTTGTCATGTTTCCATACTCTAGGAAAGGCTCCTAGCAGAGGGGTGATACAGAAGAGATTTATGACTCTATTAGGTCTTCCTATCTAATTAGGACTTTGTTTATTTATATTAAATTAATCTGACCTGCAGAGGTTCAGAAACAGAATCTATTAACCACTAGAATATGAAGCCAGCAATGAAGGAAAGGAATCCTGTTGTATGCTGATAATCAGTCACTGAATGAGTAATAGCAATACAAACTTGCAAGTAAAAAAAAAAAAAAACAAGAGAACACGTGCACTTCTACAGATTTCTAAATTTGGCAGAAGTTCAAGGGAAACACAAATCCTGATATGGGGCAAGGCCTGATTTTTTTTTTTTTTTTAGATTAAAGCCAAGTGGTTCAACATAAGATGTTTATAGCATGCAGATTTTCACATAAATGGATTTTAAAAGATATAATCCCATTTTTGCTGCCATTTTTGTGAGGATTAAATGAGATAATACACGTAAAACCACCTCAGACAGCTTTGTGTCTGCCTTCAGCTCAGGTCATGATCCCAGAGTCAGCATCAGGCTCCTTGCTCAGCAGGGAGCCTGCTTCTCCTTATCCCTCTGCCTGCTGCTTCCACTACTTGGGCTCTCTCTCTGACAAATAAATAATATCTTAAAAAAAATACAATGTCAAGGACCAAAACAATAACTATTTTTAAGCTACATCCATGTGGTTTTACACCTAAGTGTTGACCTAGATTTTTCATTCTCCTAATCCTTTCTTGAGCAGGGTGAGAAGATGATACAAGAAGGAGAATATGAGACACTGTGGATAGTCATAAGGCATTAGGAGGTGAGGAAGCATATTTAGAAACTCTTCTGTGCCCTTCATTTGGTACAAATATGAGACAGGTTGTTTTTCAATTTAGAAAGAACCTCTCATTGAATTTTTCTTTTTAAATTATATTTTATTCTAGTCACTAGTTTTACACTGGTCCCAATAAAATGTACATTATAAAAAATAAAAAACCTCATTTGATAAGCCTATTACCTTATGTTCATGGCTGCCAGCTTTGTTCTATTGAATTCAAATTTGCCTGTGGCAGTGCTTCATATCTAATTTGTGACTTTTACAAGGTGAACCTTGCATCATTTTCCTTTGCCTCTGCTTTCATTTATCTAAATGAAAACAGTTTCTCTTAATGCATAGGTTTGCTTGAGAAGCCATTAATACCACAGACGGGCCCTGAAATGCTCATAAAAAAAGCATCACAATAAATATTTATTGTTGTTTCACCCAGACACACAAACCCAGCATACTCTTAATATGGCTGGCTACTTGGTTTCCCTTTTAATAGAGCATATTTACTTGATTTCATTTTCTCAAATAATTGCTCTTCCTCTGAGGGTTATTTGAGGGGATGGGGTGGCTGAAAGAGTGGAATGAATTTTGAAATACATGAGAGTGAGGCCAGTGGTACATTTAAATTGATTAGAAAGAGACTGAAATGAAATGAGGGTCAAGTGTTTTGTGCTTAAATGGATGAACCTGAATGGAATTTATCTAACTCAGAAAAATATCTATGTTAAACACAGCATTTCATAAACACAGCTTAGGGAAAAACAAATAGTTTTCCCAGCTTGCTACATTTCACAAAGAATAATTCTCAAGGGGGAAAAACAAATCATGGCAAAGCTAGTGGTGTTTTCTTCAGTTTCCATATCCTTTATGGTTGGTGCCTTGTATATTTTTTAAATCATATTTATATTCCAAATGACTTCTACCAAATGACAAGCAATATTTGCTTACCTTTGAGAAAATCCTTAGGAACTACTTAGAACAATCAATTTTATTAGACAACATGCAACAAACAAAAATTGCCCTCTTGTTGGCAGAACTCTGCAAAACACCCCTCACTAGACATACAGTCCTGAGGGTCCAGAACTCATGATCTGATGGAAAAGGCCACAAGAATGTGCCCAGGATACAAAAAGGGGCAGTCGGTCCAGTGTGGGTTTCAGGAGTCTTTCTTGGATGATGTGGCAATGGGACTGGATTTAAAGAATGTGAGGATATGTAGGAAGCAGCGGGCAAAAAGGGAAGTGGAGAAAAGGAATTCAGTCAGAGAGTAAAATACGAACCGAGTTTGCCAGGTGTGACACAGCAACATGTGCAAAGGAGATTACGACTATTTTTGCGTCTAGAACATGTTTTTACTTTCTTTTCTTGATGGCATTTAAGGACATTGCTTCTTAGAATTTTATCTTTTTCACTACTAGTTCTTCTGCTGGAGGTTTACGTAGTTAAACCATGTTTTTAAGTACACATAATGTTGAAGACGGAAACATGGAAAACTCTCTCTAATGTCCGTTGTACAAAAGGAAACCTATGGGCACCTGGGTGGCTCAGTTGGTTGAGCGTCTGCCTTCGGCTCAGGTCATGGGATCAAGTCCTGTACTGGATCCCTTGTTCAGTGGGGAACCTGCTTCTCTTTCTGCCTGCTGCTCCCCCTGCTTGTGCTCTCTCTTTCTCTCTCTCTCTCTGACGAATAAATTCTAAAAAAGCAATTTAAAAAAAGGAATTCTAATACCTGTTATATTTATATTTACTAAATGTGCATATATATAACTCTGAGACATCTGATCAATTGTGAAAGCTGTGGAAAGAAAAAGGAGTACCTTGAAAATACTAAGGTTTCCTTTTTTAAAAAAGTGATCAACAAAACTAAGAAAACTTTTTAATTTTTTTACTTAGAAGCATTTTATATGGCTTTTGGTAATTAAGGGAGAGCTTGGGGTGAGTTAAGAATCTTTATTTAAAGGAATGATAACTTTAAAGAAAGTTATTTGAAGAAACTGTAAATAAAAGTAAATTTAATCTATTTAAGCTTAGATTTAAGAAATCCCTGGTGCATCATTTGAACCAAATGAAAATTACCTCCTATAGATTCTTTTAGATATTTCCCTGGAAACAGCATCTCCTGGGAACCAATACAGATATGACTAATATTGGGGAAGTATACCCTTACTACATAGGAAATGTATTTTTCTTGGTTTGTATTTCCATGGGGGTTTTCCATGCTGATAGTATAATATTTACTTGTTAAAAGAAGAGGTTCATTTCTTAGTTCCTCATTTTTAATCCACTCAATTTTAGGAGTTATATGTATCTGAATTTATTCCAGTTCCTAGCAAGCAATTATATGTGGCTTTTCTAATTAAAGCTTCCTAAATTGAAGGGGAAAATAATTTACATTTTGTCAGAGGAGTTGAGTCTGCAGAGGGTTCTTGTTTTATAGGTGGAACATAGTGCTAGGACCAGCATTTCAAAATCTTGCAAAAGCAGATTTTGAAAATCTCATTTCTCTGACCACAGCAATGTCGGGTGGGCCCAAACTATTCAGAAAAGTCCTCTATAATAAACTATAATAGGCAATCTAGTTAATAGCCTTCAGTAACCTTTCCATATGTATAGATATTGATTCCATAATTGGATTGGGAACTCCTTAAAGGTAGGAATTACTGTGCTGTGTGCCATCTTGAATACTGACTTTTCTTCTGGAAGAATCCATTATTTCCAATTTTCATATTAATCAACAAATGCTGATTACTGTCTAACTTTTCTATTAAGGCTTTATCTTTTTAGAGCAGTTTAAGGTTCACAGCAAAATTGAGAAGGTAAAAAGGTTGCCAATATATTCCTTGTCCCGACACATGCACAGTACTGACATCCCCCACTAGAAATAGCACATTTATTACAATTGACGAATCTACCTTAACACAACATAATCACCCAAAGTTCATACTTTACAGTAGGGTTCACTGTTAGTATTAATACATTTGAAAGGTTTAGACAAATGTACAGTGACATGTATCCACCATGGCAATATCACACAGAGTATTTTCACTCCCCTAGAAATCCTGTGTTCTACCTCTTCATCATCTCTCTCTTCCCCATTTCCAAACACTTGCAACCACTGATCTTTTTACTGTCTCCATAGTTTTAAGCCTTTCACAGAATGTTATATAGTTGGAATCATACAGTGTATGGTCTTTAAAGATTGGCTTCTTTCACTTTCCAATAGACATTTAAGGTTCCTCCATGTCTTTTCATGGCTTGACAGCACATTTTTTTTTTAACCACTGCATAAGATCCCATTGTCTGAATGTACCACAGTTTATTTATCCATTCACCTACTGAGGGACATCTCAGCTGCTTGCAACTCTTGAGCAATTATGAATAAAACTGCAATAAACAGCCATATGCAGGTTTTTGTGTAGATACAAGTTTTCAGTACTTTTGGGTAAATACCAATTAACATCACTGCTAGCTCCTATGGTAAGAGTATACAAGAAACCACCAAATGTCTTCTAAAGTGACTGTACCATTTTGCATTTCCACCAGCAATGAATCAGAGTTCCTGTTCTCCACATGCTCACCAGCATTTGATGTTGTCAGTTCATGGATTTGAGCCATTCTAAAAACTACACAGTAGGATCTTAATGTTGTTTTCATTTACATTTTCCTGATGACATATGCTGTGGAACATTTTCTCATGTTATTTGTCATCTATATTTCTTCTTTGGTGAGGCATCTATTAAGGTCTTTGGCCTATTTTCTATTCTGATTGTTGGTTTTCTAGAGAGTTTTCAATTACCTTGTCAACTTGAAAAATAACCTTTGGAGCATTAGTATGAACTAGATGAGTAATTCTCAAACATAAAACCTATCAACTAAAGGAGAAGTGACAACCCATAATAAATGACCTTGCAACACTGGGCAAATGATTATAGCAGTGATTCCTCAAGTTCTCTCCCAAAAGGACCGACAGCCACTTACTCAGGTATCAATATACTGAGGGAAGGGAATACTTGTTGGATAAAGGGTCCAAATTATGCTCATTCAGCATCTAAAGCACCATAATGGCTCAAGCAGGAACATATGGGTATCATTCAGGTAATAATTCAGAGTCCTGGCCCAGATCCATCTCACAGAGTGTCCAAGATTCCATCTTGTGGTCATTTCTCAAATAACTATATGGAGTGGGTATAGTAAGCACTGGTAGAATCCTCGGATTGATCCTCTGACCTATAGCATCAAGAGTTATTATAGTAAGAAGCACCAAATAAAAGCCCCTGAGACTACCCTTCCACACCACCAAGACAGTAAATCAAAAACAATGCTGCAACCCAAGGGAACAGGATATTAATGTCACCTTCCAGGATCTAAAAGATGTAGGGGTTGAGGACTCTCTAATATCACTATTTAATTCACCAATCTGGCCTTTACAGAAACAAGATCTATCATGGCAATGACAGTGAACTACCAAAACTATCAAATCACAGCTCCAGTTTAAACCACTGTGCTGAATATGGTATCTTTATTGGAAGAGATTAACACCATCTCAGGTATATTATATTCAGCTGCTAATATGACAAATGCTTTTTTCCCATACCTATTAGAAAAGGGGAACAGAAACAGTTTGAGTGCATTTGGAATGTACAACAATGCATATTCACGATGTTGCCCTAGATCTATGTTAATTCTCCTGTTCTCTATTATAATACAGTCCAAATGAACCTGTATGATCTGTATGATCTGATCATCATACAGAATATAACTTTGGTTCATTATGTTGATGAATCATGTCATAGACCTGATAGGCAAGAAATAGCAAGCACTCTGGATGCCTTCATAAGGCATATAAGCTTTAGCGAGTGGAAGAAAAATCATGTAATGACTAAAGACCTTCAATATAGGCATCTTGTGGTCAGAGGCATACTGGAATATCCTTTTTAGGTAAAAATTACATCCTACCATTAAGGAGAAAAAAGTACGATGTCTCTTATATTGGGTCATATGGAAGACAGGCTGACTTGAATGGTGTCCCAAGAGATTAGAGCTTTGCAACAGATCCAGGCAGTGGCAAAGGAAACATCACAGGAAGTCTTTGGCATGCTAGAAGAGCTGCAGAAAAGACCTCTAGGGTATTACAGCAAGGTCAAATCATCTGTAGCAGAGAAAAATATATCATTGAAGAATATATCATCAGTCCTAGCCTGCTACTGGGCCCTGATAGTATTTTGCATACTGCAAAAGAGACACTAAACAAACCAAGTGGACTCAGTCCATAAGTGTCAGCCAACCTCTGTCCCTGGCTATCCTGGTGTTTGCACAATTATCATGAACAGAGTAGCCATAGTGGCAGAGCTGGAGGCGCTGCCTGGTCCCAACAGCTTAGGCTCACTCTCACCAAAGCTGACTTAGCTACTGCCACTATGGACTTGCCAGCAACAGAGACTAATGCTGAGCTCCCTATCTGAGTACCATCCCTCACCAGCAACATCCAGCCATTTGGTGGCTAGTTGATTACATTGAGCCTGGTTTTCTATTGACCAAGAGAACATGTATTTTAGGTACTTGGTTGACTTTTCTGCCTGAAGTGCCTTAACCGGCATGACTATCTAAGGTATTATAAAGTATTTGCTCTACCTTCATGGAATCCCACATAACAACGTCTTACAGCAAGAGATCTACTTTAAAGCAAGGGAAGGTCTGTGATGAGGAGGTGAGTGTGTGATATAATAATCCTATCACTCAGCACACAATTCAGAGGGTGTCAGAATCACCAAGGAAGAAAATGGCCTCTTAAAGTCACAGCTAAGGCACAGCACAGCTATCCAGCTTGGATATGACATCCTGTAAGAATATACACATTAAACCAAAGCGATTAGATGGTACTGTGTCATCAACTGGTAAAATACACAGGTCTGGAAACCACATAGTAGAAGTAGGAGTATCACTGGCCACCATCACTCCCAGCAACCCACTTAGGCAATTTGTGCTTCCTGTCCCTGCAGTTTGGCAATACAGGATTGGAGACCTTGATACCTAGTCAGGGAAGCTTAAACTTAAAGCTAGCCCAGTAGAAGTGCTAACCAAAGTGGAGAGGATCTTAGTGATGGAGGGGGAGAATGAGGAGGACCACTTATAGCCTGGGCTCCACTATAGCATCAGGGCTGATGTCCCAATAACATTCCTCCTATTAGTTTTCAGAAATTATAACTAAGCAAGAATCCTGCAGAAGCTGTGTCTGGATAGAGCAAAATTAAGGTGAAAAGCAAAGTGTTTCTGCATTGCAAGGGTAAATCTGTAGACTAGCCTAGTCTACACTACCTAGCCTAGACTACCTTTCTGGCCCATACACCCCCCTCCTAGAGGTTAAGGGTTGACCGCTAATGGCTCACAGCTGCCCCCTTCTGGGAGCCTCCTAGTCCTGGAAACTAGTACTTTCCTTCATAACCAGGAATGGGAGGACCTCAGCCAGTGACTGACTGGCAGTGCATACCAAAGGCCACCCCCCTAGCTTCAGGGTAGATCACTTCAGTACTGCAATTTGTGCTTCAGAGCTCCTTATGGAATCAGACTAAAACTAGCCTATGAGGCCACATCCTTGCTTAGCTTCTTCCTCTGACCCATCCCACTTCCCCTGCTCCCCTTCTTCTGAGATTGTTCCCTCTACCACTTGGACAAGAATTCCTGTCTCAGGCTCTGCTTCCAGAGAGCCCAATGTAAGACACTATTTATATAAGTTAAATATACACACACATCAATAACAATGCCAATTTGCAAGAATACACATAAATAAAAGGAAGTACATCAAACACATTATAAACATTGCCTCAGTGAAGAATCAGCATAAAAGAGAACAAATCAATAAACAAAAGAGAGGACTCGCACAGACCAATGTAGATACTAGGACAGGAATTGAGGACTGCGATTAACTATGAAATCTAAAACTAAACAAACAGGTAGTTAGATAACTCTTTTAGGCAAATTCTTTTTTAAAGATTTATTTATTTATTTGAGAGAAAGAGAACACAAGCAGGTAAGGGGCAGAGGGAGAGGGGACGAGAGAATCCCAAGCAGACTCCCCACTAAACACAGAGCCCCATGCTGGGCTCGATCTCACCACTGTGAGATCATGACCTGAGCTGAAACCAAGAGTTTGATGCTCAATGAACTGAGCTACTCAGGTACCCTGCAAACTCTTGCCTTATACTATGTAAATATATTCAGGGATCAAATTGTCCTTTCCTTAACATTTGTTATCTGAGTATTCTTTTACCTCCCAAGAGGTCAACTTGAAAAGATTCAGAAAAGTTAAATCTCAGTTGGTTTTATGGGTCTGGACCATCCTTATATTTCATATTCTAAATAGAAAATTTGTAAATGATGCTGTATTTATTACTTTAACTAGTCCCTACCTTTTCTTCTGTTTGCTTGGCTCCCCATTCTCCCTCACCATTCCCCATCCCCACCCTTTACATGAATAATGTGAAAATCAGTATCAAAATCAGTATCAAAGCATTTTGGTCTGAATTATTTTCTTTTGGCAAGCCCTACAAATATGTAGTAACACCACAAACATGAAAGAACAGAGAAATAGGAACTGAATAGGAACTGAATAATGGATTTAGCATAGGAACTGAATAACGGATTTCCTTCAGACTGTGTCTTATGTGTTTTTGTGTCTCCATAACACTAGGCACAATATGTGGTCTGCTTTATCCAACTGAATTTGCCACTATGCTTTTTTTCTAATTCAATTAGGTTCAACTTGTAGATATTGATTCATGATCACTGCTCTTGGGTTGCTGCAGAAATCATTAAGATGCAGTCCATCTATTTAAAAAGTTTATCATCAGTGTTAAGGAGAATATTTGAATATATTGGGTTTCCTTCAAATTTTGGGGGGGGAAATGTTCACATTCCTAATTTCTAAAAGGGTTCTCATTTCCATTCTTTTAAAACTATCTCTATTATTTGCCTAATAAAGAGTTAAAATTATTTTCTGATAAAATCTTTCTTTTCAAATCTGCTTTCTAAAAGTTTAATATTATCCATAATCTCTTCCTTGCCCTGAGATGGCAATGTTTTATTTATCCCTCCCTTTTGTAATGCTAAACTACCCAGAAAATTCTTCACAGATTCTCAAATGTCCATAACAACACTGCTCTTTCTCTTGATAGCAGAAGTGGCTTGAGACTGTAGGGATGTGAAGGGATTTCATCAGAACAGGCAATTTCTATAAGAAGCTCTCTGGGGTTTTTTTTTTCAGATACAACTGACTAAGTCACTGAGAATATTGGAAAGCTGTTCTGTGCCCTGCTTCTGTTTCCAGAGCCTCAGAGTCCTGCCAACTCCATTCATATATAAGCAACTACTCTGTTATATCACATGGTATCTTCTTTATAAAGCAAAGGCACGAAGTTCAGACCACTAAACTAGCCTCACAATCTGGCAGTCAACTATTTTACTTGATTCATATTTCCAGTGTGACTTCTGTTTTTGTTTTTTTTTTCTCAATATTCCCAAGCATCCCATGAAATTTCACTCCGGAGTAGTACTATACGTATAGTATATACATACAGATGCAGTGCCTGTGCCCTCTTACTCTACCTGGTGAACCAGGGCTCATTTGGTGAATTCATGACTGAATGCCCACATCTCTCATCTCCTATGGTCTCAGAGCTACAAAAGTTATTTGTGGGTAAGATATTGATGTTTCAGAACAGCTTTTATTCCCACTTGGTCTATATCTGATCAAAAGGACTGGCTGCACAACCCTTCCCTAAGTCATCCTCAATTCAGGCAACTCAGGAAGAAACTCCAAGGCAAACACTTTCCCTTAACCACTTAGACTTATTCCTCTCACAGACAGAAGTACTCACCCTCTCCTCCTCTAAATTTCATCCAGCTCTCCACAACAACCCCTCCTCTCTCTCACATCATCTTTCACTTGCACATGCTCCTCTACCCCTGGGGATAGAAGTGCCCACCTAAAGGAATTACTGGCTTTTTAATGTCCATGTATCATTTTCCATTCATGGAGTTTATCGCTAGTCCAAGATTAACCTGAAAAGTTAACTCTCCTTTCAAAATACTACACATAGTTGAAATTCATTTTTACAAGTCAAGGAGACTGGAATTACCTACTTTGTTCACATGTACTTTCTTTATCTCCCAGAACACCTTCCAGTAAGAAGAACAAATCCTAGTGCAAAACTCGAACCACTTTAATTACTGGATATAAGAGCAGCAAAGGTCCCAGGACCAGCTTGATTATTGGTATCAAGAGTTCCCAGGAGAATTGGTTCACTTCAACAGCAGCTGACCCCTTCGGAGAGACATGATTCTTCTCTCCTCTCCTCAGACACTAGAGACAGCTGGGAACACTTGGTGGGAAAATTAGGAGCAGTAAAAACCTTCATGTCTCACATCTTTCCCTCACTAATTCCTACCATGCTCTGGGATCCCACACCCACAAATTCTTCCCCTCAGATCTCCCTGCTGTCTTCTCTGGAACATCCATAGAATCATAAACAGAGTATCCCACATCCCCAGTTTCTTGACTGAACATTTCATCTCCTACCTCTCCATACTGAAAACTGGCTTTTCTCATCAGACACCACATTCCCTGTGGCTTCACTATAAGGGACAGTGTCACCTTACTTCCCAGTGCCACCCCCAGACCTCTATTTCTCTTTCCAATGTGTGTAGCAAATATCTGCCTCTTTGATGCTTTCTCTCTCTGGCAATACCCTCCACATCACCATCACTCTTGGAAGACATTAGCACTTATCTCTTTAATTTTCCACCTCAAGATCTGATGTCATTCTGGGGAAAATTAACAACCACATGAATTACCCATCCCCTTAACCTCTATCCTTGGTCTTCTCATTGCATATCCAGTTCACTCACAGCCTCCCTGGACTCTAAACAGGTACTTCCGACGACTAAATTAAAGCATCCTGCTTTGGCACCACAATCTTCACTCCTGCCAGTACCTGCTATAGTTACTCCTCCTATTCCTTTAACTTTCTGGTCCCTCTGGTCCCACCATGCTTCCACTTCATTCCAAGCAACAAACCCCTCCTCACTTCATTATTTTCCTCTCAAAGTGAGCCTCAATATTTCAGTTCCTCAACAATCACGCAATCACGTGCCAATATTCTCAACTCCCTTGAACATGATCTCCCCATAGCCCCCATGTGGTAAAAAAAAAAAAAAAAAAAATTTAACTTTATTTTTACTGTTTTATTACAATGTTTAACTTGGGATACACTGTATATTTGTCTTACATGTGATTTTTTTAACCTGCTATGTCTTACTATATTTTAATTTTTAGGTGATTTTTCTATTTAGGATTTCTTAAAATTTTCTTAACTGTTTCTTAAGTACATTTCTTAAAATGTACTTGAAAATGCCCTGCAGAGCAGAATACATGCTGAAAGTATAGATAAGTAAGATGGTTTGCAGCCTGACTGCAAGCCTAGCCAAGAATTCTGAATAATCCAGGTCCCTTGTTTGCCTCATGGGGAAAATTGGCCAATTTTTAACTAAACATTTATAATATTATACTTTTTATCTATGTCTGTAAGTGAAGCAGAGAAGTTGCACGTGAGAGTATAAGGATTGGGTAGGAGTCAGTTGCAAGGGAAGTCTTCTGCTGTGTCTCCCTATATGCACCCCTGTCAATCCTCCATGATAAGTGCTTCCAATCAGGGCCATCACAAATGGTTGCACAGGTTACTCCCTGAAAAAGAGCACCTAGTAAGGAAGTAAATAGGGCTAGAATTGAATGTATGCTCTACTCTCTGACCTGTATGCTCTGGCTTGAAGGAAGAAGTACATTTTTCTAATTAATGTAAAGGCGTAATGTAAATGACCTTTTCCCCATCCCCCCCAATGCTGAAAAACATTTGAGACAAGATGATCCAATCAAACTACTACTGATACCCTTCTTTATGTGTGGTGTCTACAGTCTGACATACCTAAAATTGATCCCAGCTCAAGTGCTTATAGAGTAGGACCTTAGACAAATTACTTGACCACTCTGAGCCTCAGTTGTCCTCACCTGTAAAATGGATAGGTGCTATGTTTTTATAAAGATTAAATGAGATAAAGGTAGTAAAGCCCCTAGTATAGTGCCTGCAAACAGCATATACACAATAAATATTGGCAGTTAACTAATAAGAAAGCAGGATGGATGGATGAGTGGATGGATAGATGGATAAAGCAAAACACAGTTTGGGGCTATTTCTAGTCACTCTGCCTTTATATAAATGACATATGATCTACATGACTAGAGTAATGATAGTGGAGGAGAGAATCCTAAGGAAGCAACAAGGGAAAAATTTGATAAATGACTTACTCCCTGCAATTTCTGCCATTTATTTTATCTGACCAAGGCAGAGTTTTATTACTATAGGACAAGAAATGATACATATCATAGAGAATTGCCCAACTCTCAAGTCTGTGATATTTCACACCTAAAATTAAAAGCCTTACATATTTTATGAACAAATTAAGTGAATTACTAGCATTGTAGGTGCTCAGTTTTACTGATAACTTTTTTACAGCGACATCTTATTTCCAAGAAAATGCTACTTACCTAATTTACAGATACATAGCACATGGCGTGAGTAAAATGATATTAACTGATTTCAAGCAGAACTTATAAAAAGTGAATGAATTAAGTAATTAAAAAATGAGAGATATTCTCCATGATTCATACTTGTTTCTGTGAAGAACTTTTACAATCATTTACTCATTGAACTTTAGATGCTTACCAAGTACATATGGTTGTTCCTGAATTTAAATATAGCAAAAACAAAATAATAGCATGACTTAGCAAAAATGTGTGTTAACTATGAAATAATTATTGCTACATCTTGTTGTCTCCTTTAACTAGTCTCTCCCTTCCTATCACTACACACACACTCACACACATACACACAAATATACACAGAAAGATATGTATATAGAGAGATATACACCGAAACATGAGGAACAAAAGAAAAAAATGATTGAAAAACAAACTCCACTTTCTAAAGTAACAATATGTCTGTTAAAATTTAAAATATTTTATCAACAAAAAGAATAAATCTACTTTAAATAATGGTCTACAAAATGGCATGCTGGTGTGTATCTCTAATTAAAAACTAAACAAGTACGAAACGAGGCTTAAAAAGCCCCCCAAAAGTTATTAAAAGTGAAAAAAAGTAGACTGTAAGAACCTTAAAATATTACCCCCCAAAAATCAAATTTCTCTTTAAAAAATCTAACAATTTAGTATCATTAATAAACTCAGAACAGTCTTATGAACAAAGTTATCATTCCGCAAATAGTTATAGAGTATACACTGCATGCCAGGTGCAGTCTATGTGCTAGGCATACATCAATGAATAAGTAAAATCCCATGGGTCCTATTCCAGTTGGAGGAGAATAACCACTCTGCTTAGCTAACTCCTAGGCATTATGAAGAAATTGTTGCATACCTGTTCCAACACTTTAAAAAGTTTTAAAAGGGAAAAGAATTTTTGTAAGAAAGAAGAATAAGCTGAAGTCCCTTAGAGACAGAAAATTGGGAGGGGGGGAGATTTATGTACTAATTTTATCTCACAAAAGAGAATAAAGAAAAAATCTGGAAAGATATGTCCCAAGGAAGATTTTCTGATTCCTCAGCCGGACAAACCTGGGCTCCATTTCCCATGTAATCCCACCCATTTATTTATGTGCCTTCAAACAAAAATTACTTATAGAACTCATACTATATTCAAGAATATCAGATGCCTAAAAGCCTACTTTCTGGTGGAGGAGACAAAGAAGTAATCGAAAAACTAAAGTACATTATGAAATGTTCCACAAGAATAGTATAAAGACCTTGGCCAAGCTTAAATGATCAAAGAAAATCCACAGAGGATACCTGAACTGAGTCTTAAAACTGACAAGAGTTGAGAGTATGAGATAAATTGCTATTAAATTTAGGAATGGCTAGGCTTTAGGAGGTTTGCATGGAGTTGAAAGTGTTGCAACTGGAGAGGTTTGCGTAAGACTTAATTATGAAGGTCCTTCCATGCATGCTAAGGATATTAGTTTACTCTGAAATCTCCACAAACAAATGTTGAAGTAGAAGAGTCCCATGAAAAGATTGGTATTTTGGAAACTTCCATTTTAAGTAATGTAGGTTCTCACTCATTCCAAGGGTAAAATTGGAGGAAAGGAGAATAGAATAGGAGCTATATTAATTTCCTAGGGCTGCCATAGCAAATTAAGACCAATTAGGTGGCTTAAAAGAATAGAAATATATTCTCTCACTCTTCTGAAGACTAGAAGTTTAAAATCAAGGTGTCAGAGTTATACTCTCTCTCCCTGAAGGTTCTAGGAGAGGGATCTACCCTGCAAAAATCTTACTGGTCTAAATCTTATTTACCTGTTCCTTATTGATTCTCATTTCCTTCTTTTTCAGATGCAAAGTACAAATTACTTTACTAATCTTCACATGTTTAATTGCTCTCTCAAATTGGACTCGGGCCAAAATCTGCCAAATATTTTTTGCTCTATAATTCTGAGACATAGTGAAGAGCTAGGAATAAAATGATGAATTATCATTAAGACAAATATGGCTATAACAGTCACTTAAGCCAAGAAATGAGAAGAATTCTAAGTAAGGATAGCTATTAGTCTTATTTTTAAATATCCATGTTCATCCTCAAGTGACTCCATATGAGTTTATTCAAGGAAATTCATCTTTGCTTAATTTCTACCAATATACTTTAATAGATAAGTCATTTTAAAATATTTAATATTTTCCTTTATTAATAACTACCCTTATATTATTAATTAGTCAATTAAAATATTAATTTTATAATGTAAAAACATTTTGAGGTCATTACTAATAGTCTTGAAAATATAGTGGCATTGGGTGGGAAGAGAGAGAATTGGAGAAAGGTTGTTAAACACAAACTTCTAGTTATAAGATAAAAATACATGATGACTATAGTTAACACTGCTATATGGTAAATAGGAAAATTCTTAAAAGAGTAGATCTGAAGAGCTCTCATCACAAGGAGAATTAATTTTTTGTTTTTACTATATATGAGATGTTAGAAGTTAATTAAACCTATTGTCATTATTACAATATGTATAAATCAAACTTCATGCTATACAGCTTAAGTTTATCGAGTAACGTGTCAATTCTTAATAAACTGGGAAAAAAGAGGTTTTTGTTTGTTTGTTTGTTTAAGATTTTATTTATTTATTTGACAGAGACAGAGAGAGAGATCACAAGCAGGCAGAGAGAGAGGAGGAAGCAGGCTCCCTGCTGAGCAGAGAGCCCGATTCGGGGCTGGATCCCAGGACCCTGAGATCATGACCTGAGCAGAAGGCAGAGGCTTTAACCCACTGAGCCACCCAGGCGCCCCTGTTTGTTTTTTAGAGAAGGGGAGAAAAAGAGAGAATCTTAAGCAGGCTCCATGCCCAGCACCTCCCAGGTGCTCCAAAAGATTTATCTAAATATCCATATTGATCATTACCGTTCTCAATCATCTTCAATCACCAATCAAATCACCATCAGTAGTTTCTTCGCCTTTTTTGCAGAGAAGAGCAGTATTCTACCATATGGATATACCACAATTTATTTATGTACCTGGCGAAAGACATTTGGGTTGTTTCAAGTTGTTTTGGCTACTACACATAAAGCTGAAACATAAAATTAGGTTAAAAATAAAATATTATCTTATTATGTTAGTTTCATGTAAATTAACCAATTTAATCTTCACAAAATCTGAGGTAAGTGTTATTATTGTATCCATTTTACAGATGAAGCTGGGCCTAGGGAGGTTACTGGCCAATAAATGGCAAAAACACTACTACAAAACAGATGGTGTAGCTCAAGTCTCATTCTCAACTACCAGGTCCTACCATGTAGTAACACCTTGCATTATGTGATGTTTTGCAGTTTACAAAATGCTATCACATAATCTTTCCAAAACCAAGAGGTACATATATCCATTTTCAAACTGAAGTTGCTGAGACTCAGAAAAGTTAAGTAATCTTTCCAAAGTCTAATAGCTGAGATGTGATAAATCCAAGACAAGAAATCCAGTTTTCTCCCAATCTGTATTCCTTTTTCTATACTCTGCTTCCTATAAAAGTGTTTAAAATTATCAACCTATAAAATACATGGTGATAGTAAAAATTCTTGTTTTCTTTTCAAATCACACTGTTTCCTTTTAAATACCCAGAATTTATTTGTAACATTTTTTGCATGTGTGAAAAACATTCATGCTCTAATGATGAATAAAAGGATCAGTTTGGGAATTAAAACCTATATTATAAGAACAGTATTTTTTCTGAACAATTATAACTTTTTACCAATTTACATCATCATTTGACATGTGCTAAATAATAGAACACTGGAGAGGGGAGTTGGAAGAGCCAACTTCCAGTCATGGTTTCATCGGTAACAAGTGAAACCAGATGGTCACTTAACTGCTGTAGGCTTGTTTCCTCACCCATACAATGAAAGGACCCTCCAAGTTCTTTACAGCTCTCTACAGCTCTAAGAACTATGAAAAATCAGTAGGTCTTTACATGACACTTTCCATGTGCCTTACTAAGTCTGTGGCAAGTAAACAGCAAAATCTGTACAAATGTATTCAACAGGGAAGTTTTAAAGAATGCACTGAGCTCTTTCTAGTTTTTAGCTACTATACTAAATGTTTTCATGTGCATACTCTTTGTTACACAGTTCAAGATCACCCCAAGAACTTTAATCAATTCAGCTGGAAATGTTGATTGGGTGCTGCTAAACCTGTTCCTTCTATTGCCAATGTTAATTATGCTCTACTTTCGATTTGGCATCTTACCTTAGCACTGATTTTCCTATGACAATAACTGGCTTCATCCTGTATATCTTAGAGTACTGAGCACATTTAATTAAAATATAGTCAAGGATCAGAAGCCAGAGTCAATAATTAATGTAGCATTAAAAAATTATATGTGTGTACACACACACATATAAAACAATAGATTCATTCTAAATCCTCAGAAATTTCACTTATTTATGAACTTTAAGCAATTAAAAGCTAATAGAAAAGGAAAAATAATTAATTTTGAAAACTGTAAAGATATTGCAATGTCAAAGTAATGCTGAGCATCTACTTGTTCTGCAATATGTGTTAAAACCCATTAAATTTTTGTTTCATTTCCTTAGGTACAAATGTTACTATAATGTGTTGATGCAAATTATATTTAAACTTGTTCTCTTTATTTAAAAGCCTTATGTTTTGTGTTAGGAGAGGACAGTTGTAAAATTATTAACTGTACATTAGTCTCATACTGATTTCAGAGGCTATTAACAATACAAACAACATCTTGGTGGTTGGGAATCAGCCTCAATCACAGCATATTCCATATGAGTTCATCTTTATAATCTGTTTCATACTGCATGCAAAACACTAAAGCTATATGTAACAGAACTGTTAAAATAGCAAATGAGGCTTGTATGTTAATAAATATTTGGCAGGTAGGAAGGATCAAAATGGACCTTTGCAATGAATGGATGACATTTGGCCTTCTCAACAGCAACATATTGTCTTTACTGAGCATCTAATGTGTGCCAGTCACTACTCTCAGCAACAGGAATATCATGGGCAGTATTATACCATCTTTTTCGTTGGTAATAACATACCAAGAACAAGATTTCTTCCATTATTTCAGCTCGAGTATTCAAAGGGAGTCAGCTAAAATATTTCAACAAATAAAACCTTCACTACCTATACCTACTCAAGAGTAAAACACTATGGCTGGGGTCAACCGAGTATGTTGATCCTTATTTTTTGTTTTTCTTCCACTACAGGGCTAAAGCCTTTGGGTGTTTGTGCTTAAATATTTCATGTTTGTACATTCTATGCAACACAAATAGTACTAGAAAAAGATAATTTTCATATTATGTTCAAATTAAACTGTAACTGGTTTTTAAAAATTAACTTCCTTAATCATTTGACTTAAAATTTGATAAAATCAAAATACCTACAATCAAAATAGACTAGCAAAAATACGTGTTTCCTCAATGTAGATTTCCAAATTCATATCAAGCTTAGAGTTATCAACACCAACAATGCCCGTGAAAGCTAAGCTAGGATTATATGATATTCTGAGCTCAATACAGCAGGAATTCTGGAAAGGCTGTGCATAGTTTTCTCTTCCAAACTTAAATACTGTAAAACTGAGGTAGAATCTAAGACCAGTGAAATGGTGAAAATTCTGGTTCTTTTTACGAGTATGATTGATGTACTCTCTGCAAAGACCAGAAAAAAAGGAAGCTAGACAAAATGCAGGGGAATAATATAGTTGATCTTAAAGAAGGGTCTCTTAAGCACACTTATAAAAGTGGGGCAAAGAAAAAACCCTCAAGTATTAAGAGATTTAGAAAACCATGAATAATTTGACTAGTCACCAACTTGCAGACAAAGTATATGGGCTATGATTTATGACTCTAGATTAATTCATCATATATGGCATATTTAAATTCACTTTTATGCATATCACCTAGTACTTAACCACACTAATCAGTCATTGATACCTCTTTTTGTATTGGGATGCATGTTTTCACTTTTAGCAACACTTTCTACTTAAACCTAAAATAAAATGTTGACAACTATTCAGGAAATTTGAATAGGCATTGCATTTGAAGAAACACAATTTCTATTTAATGGAAATTTTAAATCCAGCTATCAGGCAGAGTCCCAGTAAGAAACAGAATTTACCCTAAAAGGATCATTGAAGGCCTCCAAAATCCTTATAGAAGTGTGGATAGAGATAAGGAAATAAATAAGGTACAATAAGGTACTTAGAGACAAGCAATAGTGGGAAACCATTATGACCCCTAGGACTAAAGGGACGAAGAGAGGAAATGGTGCTCCTAGAACCAAGTGAAAACTGTAGCCATAGAGAATGAGCTTTCCAGAATGAACTAGACACTTGGAGGAGTGACACTACTGCCAGAGAATCCATACCAAAGCAGGGAGGGAGCTGAGAAGAAATATTTCAACCTCCCACCCCCAGACCTCTTGCCTGTGCCTCCTCTTAACCAAATCCAACAAGAGGCCAGAACCAGAAGCCAAACCCAATCTCCCATTGAACAGTTTTAACCAAGGTCAGCCAGCAAGAAAACCAGATGATTTCTTCAATAGTAGTCAATCTCCCCAGGAAAAGAGCAGGATAGAAGATACAAAACAGACTTGAGTGGTATAGGAGTACAAATGGAGGTTAATCATCACACCAGAATAGCTAAGTGCCCTTTGTTTGTTTGTTTGTTTTTTGTAAGATTTTATTTGAGACAGAGAGATGGTGCAACTAGGGTAGGGGATGGGGGGCAAAGGGGAAGGGAAAGGGACAAGCAGGCTCCATGCTGTGTGCAGAGCCCGACTGGAGGCTCCATCTCATGACCTGGAGATTATAACCTGAGCCAAAACCAAGAGTCAGAAATTCAACCAATTGAGCCACCCAGGAGACCCAACTAAGTGCTGTTTAGATTTAAAATATGAATTGAAAACATTAACATGGTCCTTTTTGGAGTTCACCAAGTGACAACAGTATGAAGAGAAAAAGCATTCAAATGTATTCCCTAAGAGTGATTATTACAAAGCTATCACAAAATGGCAAATCTAAAACCAATGTTCCTACCACCTGGGCTGTTTCTCTGAAAAAAGGTATGACCCTGCCTTCTGGAGTGAAGAATGGAAGTATAAAGTCACATTTCTAAAATAATTTGTCCTTGAAAATATTATTTTAACAGACCCTGTGAGCCAGTTACTCCATTTCATGTATGTACCCTTGAGAAATATATATATATAAGTGGAACCATCTACAGGGATGTTCATTCCAACAATACTCATACTCACCAAAATGTCAACCCAAATAGCTATCCACAAAAGAATTCGTGCAGTAGGTATATTCATACATCTAAATACTCTATCACAATAAAAATGAACATACTAACACTATACATAGCAACATGGAAAATTGGGACCAACCTGATGTAGAGCAAAAAGTAGCAAGATGGAAACAAATACATTAACAATATAGTTCTATCTTTGAAGTTTAAAATCTATATTATTTAAAGATACATCCATATCTGGAAAAAGTATAAAGAAAAATAGGGAAATGATTACCATACAGATCAGCATTCTGGTGACCTCTAAGGGAAATGTGATAGGAAAGAGACACACTGGGGGCTTCTGACATTCTGGCAATGTTCTATTTTTTATTCACACAGTATATTAGTTATCTAGAGATGCCTTAACAAAATATCACAGATTGGGTGGGTTAAATAATAGGCATTTATTTTCTCATAATTCTGGAGGCTGGAAGTCCAAGATCAAGGTGCTGTCAGGATTAAGTCCTCTCTCCCTGGCTTTTGCAGGGCTGCCTTCTCACTTCTCACATGGCCTTTCTTCTGTATACTAATGGAGGGGGAGAGAGCACTCTTGTTGTCTTCCTGCCTTCTTGTAAGGACAACAGTCCTACTGGATCAAGGCCCCACCCTTATGACCTCACTTAACTTTTATTATTGGCTCTATGACCAAATACTGCATACTGGGATTAGGGGTTCAACATATGAATTTTGAGAGGACAAAATTCAATGTCATAACAGATGGTCCTTACATGGATTTTTGCTTTATAATTATTTATACTACAGTGTATTTACACTATAATTAATTACACTACAGTATATGTTTATTTTATGTATTCTTCCATATGTGTGTAACATTTCATAACAAAAAATGTTTTTTAAATTATTACCTGAGTTCCTTTTACTTGAGTATTTTGAGTTTTACAATGAAGAGGTTTCTTGATAATTAGATAATTCCTTTCCAGGAAATTTTATGTTTTGAAATAATTTCCTTTGGTTCCTAATCCTTAATTATAGCACTCACCAGATATAATAAATTAGAAGGAAAAATCCAAAACATTTTGTTTCTGCAATGTATTTGGGAAAGACATCATAGGTTTATCTCTATTGATGAAGACTATTTGTCCCAGAACACATGTGCCAAGCATCTGTTTTTAGAAGGAGCTATAGCATAGAAAATATAACTGCATTGTTTGATCTCAGAAGGGAAAAATTATAGCATAGAGAAATAATAAACGTAATTAAAATAATGCCAGTGTGTAAAAAAATATATAAAATTTTATTCTGGTGAGTTTGGACTGGGATTAATCACAGTAAGCGTCAGGTTTACTGATGAGAGTAGTGATGTCCTCAGGGAAGAGAATTAGAGAGAAAGCAACTCTAGGGCAGGAGAAAAAAGGCCTTATGAAATTAAATGCAACTGAAAATAGAGTTCTAATTAGAGCTGTGAAATAATTTATTCAAAGAATAATCTAGCCTTAATATGACATATTTGATTTCTATTCCCTGAAATTCCAAGTTCCATTTCACCTTGACATTATTTTCCTTTCATATGCAAGCATTTATCAGATGTAATAAGAAATACAGAAGTAATAATTTAGGGGACCTGAGTATCTACCTTTTCTGCCAATTTTAACTTTTTCATATTTTTTATTAAGTTTTTTAAAGGATTTTATTTATTTATTTGACAGACAGAGATCACAAGCAGGCAGAGAGGCAGGCAGAGAGGGGGAAGCAGGCTCCCCGCTGAGCAGAGAGCCCAATGCAGGGCTCAATTCCAGGACCTTGAGATCATGACCTGATCTATACGGAGAGGCCTAACCTACTGAGCCACCCAGGCGCCCCATATTTTTTGTTAAGTTTCTTATTTTAATTCCAGCATAGTTAACATATAGTGTACTATCAGCTTCATGTATACTATATAGTGACTCAACACTCCCATATACACCTCCTTAATCCCCATCACCTGTTTCTCCCATTCCCCCCACCTCCCCTCTGGTAACAACCAGTTTGTTCTCTATAGAAAAGAATCTGTTTCTTGGTTTCTCTCTCCCTCTCTCTCTCTCTCCTTTTTTTTCCTTTGCTCATTTTATTTCTTAAATTCTGCATATAAGCAAAACCAAATGACACATGTCTTTCTCTGATTTATATGGCTAGCATTATGGTCTCTAGCTCCATCCTTGCCATTGCAAATGGTAAGCTTTCACTCCTTTTTATGGCTAGATAATATTCCATTATCTATATATATATAGATATAGATATATATATAGATATATATACCACATCTTCCTTATCCATTCATCTATCAATGGACTATTGGGCTGCTTCCACAATTTGGCTACTGTAAATAATGTTGTGCATGTATCCCTCTGAATTAGTGTTTTTGTATTTTGGGGTAAATACCCAGTAGTGTGATTACTGGATCATAGGGTCGTTCCATTTTGAACTTTTTGAAGAAACTCCAAACTCTTTTCCACAGTGACTGTACCAGTTTGCATTTCTACCAACAGGGCAAAAAGTTTCTTTTTTCTCTACATCCTAATCAATACTTATTGCTTGTGTTTTTTATTTTAGCCATTTTCCCAGGTAATATGCCATTGTAGTTTTGATTTATATTTCCTTGATGATAAGTGATAATAAGTATCTTTTTATGTGTCTGTTGGCCATCTGGATGTCTTCTTTGGAGAAGTATCTGTTCATGTCTTCTGCCCATTTTTAATTGGAACATTTGCTTTTTGGGTATTGAGTTTTATCCCTTTTTTATATTTTGAATACTAACCCTTCATTGTATAGGTCATTTGCAAATATCTTCTCCCATTCAGTAGGTTGCCTTTTAATTTTGTTGATTCTTTTGCTGTGCAGAAGCTTTTTATTTTGATGTAGTCCCAACTTCTATTGTATTTTTACTAGTACGAAACTCCTTTTCCCAACATATTTTTCTCATGACCTGACATTTTTCTACATCAATTATGTTTTTATACTTGCTCATTTTTTTCTTTTTCTTTTTTCTTTTAAATGAGTTTCCCTGGAAACCAAATCCTAAAATGAAAAAAAACCACCATAAAAATACTCTCCAGACATCAGCTTTCCCTTAAGGTTATCACCTTAATTCTGTGTTTTCCTTCCCTGACAAACTTGGTAAGAAAGTCTATGCTTATTCTGTTGACCTCGTTATTCCCAACCTGTTACAATGGGGTCTTGCCCCTCCATTCTACTGAAACTACTTTTGCTGGGTCATCAACTACACTGTGTTTGCAAGATTCAGTGAGTTTTGGGGGCTCACATGCTTGCATCTGACACTTAACACCCTCTTTTACTTTTAACCAAGTTTTAGCAAACTGCAGCCTACTCCCTGCTTTTATAGAGTCCATGAGCCTAGAATAGTTTTCAGATTTTAAAATGGTTTAAAAAAAAACTAAAAATAATATTTTGACATATGAAAAATATATGAAATTTGAATGTCAGTGTCCATAAATAAAGTTTTATTGGAATACAGACACAACTATTTGCTTATCTATGGTTGTTTTCTCACCTCATAGGGGGAGTTGTAGGGCTGTCTCAAAAGCCTGAAGTATTTACTACGTGGCCCTTTGCAGAGAAAGTTTGCCAATGCCTACTTAAAATTCACTCCAGCCGAGTTTTCAGGATGCCTGGAAAAGCTCCTACTTCTTTGATAAGATCTCCCAGAGCTGTTGTGGAAGATTAAACTAGACAACATATGCAAAGTAACTAAGATAGCATCTGTCTCACAGTTTGTGTTCGAAACAATGTTAGCTCTCTTGTCTGCTGACTCTTCTCCCTCTATCACTTAGATGTGTGTCTCCCAAGATTTCATCTTCATTTTTTTCCTTTTTTCTTTTCACTCTCTTTTGTAAACCTCACTTTCTCCCATAACCTCAAGCATCACTTCTACACTCATGAGTCCCAAAAGTACACATCCCAGTCCAGAACCTGCTTTACTTAAATGCCCTTCAAGAAATCAAGCTGAGCACATCCAATATTAAAACCATCTTTTCTCTAAAATATGTTCCCTTTTGGTATTCCTGAATTCAGTTAATAGCACTCCTATTCACCCAGCCTCCCAACCCAGAAATCTTATCTTTTCCTTTGTGCCTCTCTCTCACCCTTCATATCCAACTAGTCAGTCAATGAATCCTTTCCACTGCAATTCAGAAGCTTGTCTCACCATCCATAGAGCCAGCACTTTAAGTCCTCTTCGTTTTTCTTCTGGTATTTTTAATTCATCTCCTGGAATTCCTCACCCAATGGGCCCACAGTCTGGTCCCATTTGGATATATCCTTTACATTTCCACCAGAATTACTTTTTACCTTCTTACATAACAAATGAGATCACAGGACTCCCTGCTCCATGATCCCCATGACTCTCATTACCCATAGGATAAGTCAAATACTGGAACCTGGCCTTTCAAAATCTTACCCTCACCTCATCCACTCATCCCTTCAACAACTACTTATTGAGCATGTGTTATGCAACAACTGCTATGACAGACTATGGGTACAGAGTGAATAAGGTCACCATGATCTTTGTTTGCTGGGGGATTCCAATCCAGAAGAGATCAAGATTAAACAAAGAACCATTTCCCTTCTACCCATATTGGAAAAGATACACTGTCATAGTGTCATCTGCACATGTAGTGACTCTAGATTACCCTATGGTAACTTTCTCCAGCTTAGCTATCAGAGTTAATTCTGGCCTTCTTTGCATTCTCTGAACATATCTCTAAGGTTTAAACATAGTGTTATACAGCCCTGCTCACTTTACCTCCCTGAATTGTGAGCATCTTATATTCAGAGGCTGTGTCTTATTGATGCCCTTATGCCTAATCTGGTAGTTATTATAGGTGCTTTGATTAATTAATAGTATCTCTTCTGTGACTAAAGGCCCAAAGTTGGCTTATGTCTATACTATAAGAATAAGCACTATTAGAAAAAAATCAAATAGTAAGAAAATATTTAAAGAGACAACATATGTTGTTCATGGATAAATGATACAAATAAAATAGCATTTTATTTGCATTTTTAAGTAATCAATTTAAAAATGTTTACTTTTACATTTTGTTCATTCAAGAAAGGCCAAATGATTTGCCAATAAAAGTATATTTCAGCTGTTAATGCTTAATTTTTATCTAGTAATTTTATTTCTTATGTTAGTATGTTCAAAGTATATTTTAGTAAAATATAAATCTCTTTGCTAAGAAATATTTGAGAATATTATCCTCACAGTAAGTTATTTGTTTTATATGAATAATATATTTACATCCTGTAGATCTTCAAGTCATAAACAATGCAGAAAATAGAGAATGATGGATGGGCTGCAGAAAGATTCAAGAAAATAATTATAATAATAACTATTCTAAGCTTTAAGATGTGCCAAAGGGGAGATCCAGGAAATTACCAAGCAGTTAACATCAGTACTAGGAAAGAATAAGAATAAATAATAATAGAATTGATCAAGAAGTACTTAGACAAGAACAATTTAATGAACAACTAGCAGCATGAGTTCATGTAGAAAGATCGTGGAATATTAACCAGACAGAAAGGGTGAGTATAAGCAGAGTCAGCCAAAGGAACCTGAATGTCTACTTAAAATTTTACAACAGCCATTGAAAAAGTCTTAAAATAATCCTATAAGGATAAATATGAAATTAATGCTTGGCTGATATACTAGAAAAGACAGGACATCATTTAAAAACTTCCTAGTCAAAAGAAAACTTCAACCCAACCACACTTCCACCACTGGATTCAAAGTGGTATATATGAATGCTGATGGTATTACTTCAATATTCTTACTCCATCTCCCAACAAACAGTTGCTCAAACTTGTTTGGCCAACCTTCACCGATGGCTCTTGAGAAAATGGAAAATGGACTCCAGGTCACTAAACATCTGTTTCAATAAACTCATGCTATTTTATATATTCAAAAACAGTCACATAAAGTTCAAAGGAAAAAGTGGTAACTTCTGGCAGATGTAAGTGGGAAATTAAAAACTGGCACATGATCTGAGTCTTTGAAGATAACCAAATTTTCAAATGGCAAACACTGGAAGGTAATCTAAACATAGATCAATATGGGCAAAAGATAGAAATTTAAAAACCTGAAGAGAGGCGAAAGGCACATCTGAGAGAATCTAGGAAGAGAGGTAAAAATTTTAAAAGCTGGAAAAAGAGAAATTGGAATCATGATGAAGTTCTTTCTGTAACTTGAGACTTGATGAGGCTTAGTGATACATTCTTTGGGAAAATTTTTAGAGGAGAAATACAGAAAATGTTTATTTTTTTCCATTCTGCGTAATGTAAGTATCCATTTGCATAAGTTCCAATTTACAAATGCCAGTAAGTAGCTATATAATGAATTCATTTGGAAGTACTATACATAGGATTAAGGTATATGATGTGGTATTTTATCCAGCGTTCTCTCTGAAATAATATAACCAAACTACATGCAGTAGCAGATAAGGTTAATGTCTGTTATAGTATTCATCTGAAAAGCATGGCTCTATTCTCTTAGAATTTCTACAGTCACTACATCAGACCTCCATATACATTGTGAATATATATGAACGTTTATAACACTTTTTCCTCAGATAAATGCCAAATACTAAACTGTCATAAATATGAGAGCCAGTTGTATATTCTAAATCATAGGAATGCTCTAGAGTACAGGTATAGGCACACTCACGTGGTTACAACATTAGGCCTTCAAGTTTAGTGGCAGCAAAATGTGTCCACACAAATGTTTCTTATTCTCCAAACAGTTCCTGTGCTAAGCCCTCTACCTTCTAGTTCACCCTAATATACTGATGTAATTGTTATAATAAAATTTGGGTAACATACACAAGCATAAAAAGCAAAAATCAACTAAAAGTATCCATAATTATGACCTTCAAATAACCACTGTATGGATTTCAGTGAAAGTAATGCATTTTTTCTATGCATATGCATGTGTATATATATTTGAAACTGGGCTTCCAATCCATGCCTCTAGTCATAACTCTAAGGCTCACCTTTATGTACAGGATCAATGTGTTACTATATCCAGAAAAGCCAAGTATTTAAAGCATACTATTACTCAGCTGATTCATCACAATAATAACGATGCCATTAATTTCTTGGGAAATTCCCTTCTCATCTGCTTGTTTCTGGTGATAAAATATCCCTAAGAGCAAAGCCCGCCCTTTCAAAGAAGTTTCACTCAAAATAGCTGACTCTCTAAAGAACTTCTGGTCCTCAAAACTATCACCATTTCTAAAACTAATGTGGAATTCAGTACATGCAGGATTATGGTTAATGACTTATAGCACTAAATCAATTTAAAAATATATTGGGGCGCCTGGGTGACTCAGTGGGTTAAGCCTATGCCTTCGCCTCAGGTCATGATCTCAGGGTCCTGGGATCGAGTCCCGCATCGGGCTCTCTGCTCAGCAGGGAGCCTGCTTCCCTCTCTCTGCCTGCCTCTCTGCCTACTTGTGATCTCTCTCTCTGTCAAATAAATAAATAAAATCTTTTAAAAATATAAACTTTCCTGAACCTCATATAATAATTACAGGAACATTTCCAAATTTCACTCAGACTATATTTGAAAAGACTATTCATTAATTGAAAAGACTATTCATTCCCCACTGAATTGTCTTGGTACCTTTATCAAAAATCAACTGACCATAATATACAAGAATTTCTGGACTCAATTCCATTCCATTGATCTGTATATCAATCTTTATGCCAGTAAAATCCTGTTTAAGTTATGACAGCTTCATAGTAAATCAGGAATATGAGTCCTCCAACTTTGTTCTTCTTCAGGATTGTTCTGGATATTCTGGGTCTCTTGCACTTCCATATGAATTCAGGATCATCTTATTAATTTCCTTAAAAACAACTTGTTGGGATTTTGATTAAGATTGTGTTGAATCTGTATGTTCTGTGGAGATTATTGCCATTTTAACAATATTAAGTCTTCCAATCCATGAACATAGAATGTCATTTGTTTAGGTCTAATTTAATTTCTTTCAATGTTTTATGGTTTTCAGAATACAAGTTTTACACCTTTTTAGTTAAATTTATTCCTAAGTATTTTATTTTTTTGATCTACAGTAAATGTAACTTTTTTTCTCATTTCATTTTTGGACTGTTCCTTGCTGAACTTATTCACTCCAATAGTATTTTAATTGATTCCTTAGGATTTTCTAAATTCAAGATCATGTCATTTGCACATAAAAATACTTTTACTTGGGGTGCCTAGGTGGCTCAGTGGGTTAAGCCTCTGCCTTCAGCTCAGGTCATGATGTCAGGGACCTGGGATCGAGCCCCACATCAGGCTCTCTGTTCCGCAGGGAGCCTGCTTCCCTCACTCTCTCTCTGTGCCTGCCTCTCTGCCTATTTGTGGTCTTTCTCTCTCTCTCTCTGTCAAATAAATAAACAAAATCTTTTTTAAAAAATATTTTACTTACTTTCTAATCTAGATGACTTTTTTTTATCTTTTTCTTGCCCAGGTGCGCTAGCTAGAACTTATAGTACAATGTTGAATAAAGGTGAGGAGAGCCAACATTATTGTCTTATTCTTAATTTTAGATACAAAAACATTCAGTCTTTTGCCATTAAGGATGATGTTAGTTTTTCACAGACGGACTTTACATACTGAGTAAGCTCCTTTCTGGTCCTAGTTTGTTGAGTATTTTTATCATGAAAGGGTGTTGAGTTTTGTCAAAGCTTTTTCTGATTTATTAAGATGATCCTGTGGTTTTTGTCCTTTATTCTATTGATATGATGTTTTACATCAATTGATTTTCAGTAAACTAATCTTGCATTCCTGGGATAAATCTCCCCTGATCATGGTGTATGATCATTTTTATATGTTACTGGATTCAATTTGTTAATATTTTACCTACATTCATAGATATTTATCTGAGTTGTCTTTTCTTGTGATGTCTTATCTGGTTTTAGTATCAGGGCAATACTGGCCTCACTGCATGAATTGGGAAGTGATCTTCTTTTGTTTTTTGTTATAGCTTGTGAAGAAATTATAGTAATTCTTCCTTAAACATTTGGTCATATTTTATTCTTTTAACTTTTTCTGTTTTTATACTTTTAAACATGCACTCTGACAGCATGCCCAATAGGAGGACATAAATGTCCACACTTTCACTCTGTAAACCTGAAATTAATATATGGTATCTATGATCCACCAGAGTATTGTCAAAGTTTGAGTTACAGGAAAGAGAAGTTCGCTAATTCCTCCTTAAAAAGTTTTCCAAGCTTAAAAAAAAAAAAAAAAAAAAAAAAGTTGGGAAACATTTATCTCCGACCTGAACTGTTTCTCCTGTACCCCCAGTTCTCTCCCATTTTGCGACCCTCCCCAATGCAGAGTTCCAGCCACGTGCACGCAAATCTGAGAGGTGACCCTGGGGTATGATCCTGGCATCCTCCCGCTTCCGCCAGCATCTGGAGGGGGAGGAGGTTGGGCCAAGAGGGTCTCCAGAGGCGGGGCGGAGGAGGAGAGAATGCAAAACAGTGCCTCGTCCCTGGAACCTACTTAGCAGCAACGCCCCTCGCTATAAATTCAGAACTGCCTCATCGAGGATGATTCCAGCGCCTGTCAGCCAGGGCCCCAGGCAGTGGTGACAGGCAAGAGCTAGCAGCTCTGCCGTGCTCAGGCGGTGATTGATGGGGAGCAGTCCAAGCGAACCCCAGGAGTGAGGGCGCACCGCCGGGACGCGGAAGCGGCGGGCGGAAGCCCGGCAACAGCGCTGCCAGTTTGCGGTTCGACGTGGGCTCAGTACTCTGGGCGCGGGTGAGTCGACACCAACTCCCATGCCAGGTTAGGGGGCTGCGGGGCAGGCCTGCTCAGTTTTATGTCAAGGTGTCCTAACTGCGGGTGCTGTGTTGTTAGGCTCCCGGGGACGAAGGAGAGAGCGAGCTTAGTTCCGGCCGGCGCCCACCAGAAACCCGCAGCCCTTCCCCAAATCAGGTGAGGGGCTCCCGGATTACGGGGAACAATTTGAGACTGTTCGCTGCGTGCCCCCCAAATTTCATTCTGATTTGACCAGACTCTTTTGAGTCCAAGCAAGGAATCTGCAGAACTGGGACGCAACCAAGTAAACTTTCTTCCCAGGCTTTTACCCAACTCTTGTCTTTTCACCATAGCTTGAGAGAGAAGCTGGTATGACTTCGCGGGGCGTCCATTTAAAAGTTGTGCTATTTCTAAGGTGAAGTTTGGAGTGTCCCCAACCTCTCCTTCTGCTTCCCAGGCAACACCCCAGCACAGCTCATTTCCCCCTCACCCCTCCCTGCAAACTGTATTGGTGGGTCCTTGGTACTGGACATAGCCTCCATCTGGAGCAAACTCTCCCACCTTCAGGTGTTCCCAGGTGTCCTTTGATTCATTGGATTGGCAAGGGGGAGACGCAGGGGAAGCTCCACACCCCAATCTCACAGCCCTGGCCAGTACATGTTTGTAATTAGGGCAGGATTTTAAGAGAAAATCTTTTTGGCTCCCTTCCTCCATATCACCTACCTCACACTCCATTCTTCAATCTTTTTAACTGCCCAGCCCAGTCTTTCTATACTGCCAGGCTGCTACTTCTCCCCAAGACCTCAGCAAGTCTTTCTCAAAGTGTCTCCTGTCCCGTTGTCTTTGGGTAGCTAGTAGAGACCCTGCTATTGAACCCCACTGGAGCTTCTTTACGTTTTCTTTATTTTCTGGTGGTATATCAGAATCAGGCCTTCAAAGCCCTCTCTTCTCAGTAAACGTTTGGGTGTTCATTTTCTCCTGGGATCAAATTTGGGACTTAGCTACATTTATTTCTAGTGTCATTGAGAGAAAAGAGAGTAACAGTGAAGGATGCAAGAAATCTGGGATACTACTGTTGTTTTAAAACTTTGTTGAGCTACTTGTTTCTCCTAAAGGTATTTAGTCCCCAACATGACTCTCTTGGTAGACAGCATCTGAGTGTCCTGGATCCCGAGGCATTTATTTCCTTTAGCATAAATTGTAAGCTTTTTCTAAGTCCTCTCTAAGAAATTGCCTGCTACCCTGACTCTGTAGTGCTTCCCTAGCTCTAAAGGCCCCACACAGATAATCTCTATTTAGGCTGTGGTGGATTCTGCCACCCTCATAGGCAGACAGTGCAGGAGCAGGGAAGTGCCAGGAGCTGGGAATGGGAAGACCCACTTAAGTGGCTGTGTACTATCAGGAGAGTTATTTCACAACTCTGAACCTTAGGTCCCTGCCCTTAAGGTTCCCTCCAGTAATAAAATTCCTTGATTCCTTTTGTTTCCTAGTTATTTGCTTAAAAAATAATAGTCTAAAATAACTACCCATTTCACCCATATTTGGGACCCTCAAAACCCTCTAAATAACTGTCCTGGTAAATTATCTATTCTGGAAAATCATTAAGTTTCCAGTGCTGGCTCCAAAAGTCCCTCCCCACTCCCCCCAGATTACGGCTGCCTGTTCCCATAACCTGGTCTATGGCTCAGGGAGTGTACCCCCAGTTGCCAGGTCTCAGCATTTGTTAAAGTTTCACAGTTATTACTGTTAAGTCTGTCACCTCCTCTGTCTCCCCTCCCCTTTTTTCCCTGATTTATTGTTCTTTATGCCCATCATGAAGCCTCCTTCTGTGACCTTAAACTGAATCAAATTCTCCATTGTCCAAGTCAGAAGAAAGCTTGTTTTCTTCCACTGGTTCCACTGATACCAAAGGAAGACTTATCTTAAGATGTATAAAATGTCTCTCAGTCACTGTTGCTTCGGCAATGCTCCCTATCCCAAGAGTTTCAAGCCTAAATCTTTCCTATCACTCTCTAATCCTGGTTCAGTGTTCAAAAACCCAACAATTTGAGGGTTGTTCAGGTTTCTTACATTGTGTTTTTCCCCCTAGTTTGAGGTAAGAATTGTGTGTGTGTGTGTGTGTACATTTTTTTGTTTGTTGCTGCTGCTTATTACTGTTGTTGTTGCTATCACTAGTTATTTGCCCTATGCGGGAGGGAAAATAGTTAAAGAAAATTTAATCTGCTACTTAACCAAAGCCCTGGTAAAATACTTAGCTGAGAGAAGTCTAAAACTAACAGCTTAAATGTATGATGCCTATTTTCCATAGTTTTATCTGTGCCACCACATCCTTTTCAAGCAAATAACAGATATGCTATATTTTGTTTTCAGATTCGTTATAGAGACCTAGTCCCATAATACTTGCATGTTTTGGCTGCCTGATGCAGGCTTCCGGCCTTTAGCTCACACTCATTAGTTTAACTAGTGCTTTGTCTGCTCAGTCATGACTGGCCTATGCCAGAGAGTCTCCCAAGTAAGCGAGCAAATTAGAATTTTATTTAGATGTTTGAAGTAAATCCAAGTGTTGTAAAGTTTAAGAAAGCTGTCTTAAAGACACACTGTGGCAAATAACAAATATAGAGCCAGACCAGCAAACTATGACAAAGCAGTCAAGGCCAGGTTAGGAAAGCTCCTCTCCCAGTTTAATCTCATTGCCACTGAAAAGTGCTATTATTTTTCTTCAAAATGCTTCTAAGCCTTCCCTTTCAAAACTGCCTAAAGTCATTGGATTACATGGTTTGTGTTCCATGTTATGTAGTTACTTATTAAAATAGTATATCGAAGTTCACATAAGCAAAAGAAGTTTTGTTCCATTTCCAGCCTAAATTTAGCTGTCATTTTACATTTTTCTACTTTATTCATTATACGAACTTTAGCTACCAGAATTCAATTTTTTGATGACTTAATATATAAGCTGTCTTAAATCCAGGAGTGTCTATAGGGGTTTAAGATCATTTTCAACTGATTTGACAAATGACTACCATTACCCTATTAAAGCTCTAAAACACATCCAAAATAAATCACAGCCAAAACAAAACAAACAAACCAACAACAACTAAGGAGCTATACATGAGCTATATATATATATTTGCCAAATGTTTTATTAGTCAGTGGTCATTTTAATGACAAATTTGATAGCTGGAAATAGAACATAAAGTATATATATATAGAGAGAGCATAGAAATGACAGGTGAATCTTGTTATTAGTCGTCACATTAACATTGAAAGTTCTGCTGATTTTTGATTCTCTGTAGCAGATGGTCACCAGGGAGAACAATTCCCTTGAGTGTTAAAGCCATCTTTCAAGTATTTTACTAACATAAGATTCACTATATGCTGTAAATATTGTATGACTGCTGTATTTTACATTATTCTTATAGCTCAATTTAGAAGTTTTTGTTTTATTTATCTGGTTCCTAAATAGATGCATCATCCATGTCTGAAGTAGAAATAAATGTCTAGAATTTGCCAGTGATTACCAGAGTTTCCTTCCTATATCTAAGAATATTTTAAATTGTTTACTAGTCTCACATTTAATTACTTTTCTAACATTTAATAGTTTAGAAAATGGGTGAAGAAATGGATATGCTTTGTTTTTCTTAACTGCACTATGCCTTCATATTCCAAGTCCTAAGTCTAAATGTCCTTAAAATTTAAAATCATAGAATTAATAATCATTCAGTTTGGGTCAAGTTTTATATGATTTCTTGTTCACTTTATATAAGCTGTGGGGTGCCTGGGTGGCTCAGTGGGTTAAAGCCTCTGCCTTTGGCTCAGGTCATGATCCCAGGGTCTCCTGGGATGGAGCCCCACATCATCGGCTCTCTGCTCAGCAGGGAGCCTGCTTCCCTTCCTCCTCTCTCTGCCTGGTTCTGTGCCTACCTGTGATCTCTGTCTGTCAAATAAATAAACAAAATCTTTATACACATATAAGCTGTTGTATTCTTCACCAAATGATGTTAAAACTTATTTAGATTTAGATTAACTTTGAATGGTTAACTTCAGAGTGAGAATACTGGAGAACACATATATGATTGTGTACTATTAAAAAAAGTTTATAATTACTAATTTGCTCTCTATGATGTCTTTAGATATTTACCAATTAATATTAATCAAAGTTCTTCTATCTGCCTTGGAAAATAAAGAATTATATGTATGAAATGTATCAATAATAGTAGAAGATACAGAGGAAATACTATAGATCTGAGTAATATTAGCTCCTTAAGAACAGTGAAGTATAAAAATGGTCTTTGCCCTAGAGAGATGTTGGTCAAGCTAAGTACATATTTGGATATGAGGCTCTCCAGGCATCTTAGTGACACTGGGGTGGGAATCCATTTTTAAAACAAGCCTCCTTCTGTCCTACTTTTCAGACCAGGTGGAACATCTAATGTGGTCACATTGCTTGATTCCAGCCACTTCCACAACTTTCCCTTCTTTAGGGGAGTATACCTCCTTTGATAATATATGCACCACATCCAATGCTTATTTGTATTCTATTACTAAATGCTCCACAATTCACTTTCTTGCTTGCTTGTTATTTGTTTTTAACTAAAGCCATGGAAAATATTAAATACATTTTTCAGGTCCCTATATTTTAGAAGAGATATGCTAGAAACCACTCTTCTAAGCTCATTTGAGTATAGTATCCTGTTACACACAATAAAATGACTTGAAATTGCTGCTTTACTCTTACTAATTGGGGAACTATTAATACTATTATTTTTTAGTCTAAAGCTGTAAAGGCAAGGGGAAAGTGGAGGAAAGAGAAAAGGAGAAACAGAATAAAAGTTGAAATGGCAAATCAGTGGTTCTTCAGGCTTTAGGGAAAAGGTAGGGCAAGCATATTACAATCACCTGGGAGATGTTTTTAAATCTGTATATATTGTCCAAGTTTTCCTTAATCCCATTGCCCCTGCTGAGAACCACTGTACTATATATTAGGAGCAAAATCCACAATTACCCCAAGTGTCAAGGCAAAGATCAGCATCATGGGCATCATGTGGGAGCTTGTTAGAAATGCAGACTTTCAAACTCCGCCTAGACCTACTGAATAAGAATCTGCATTTTAACAAAATTCCCAAGTGATTCAAACACACAATGAAGTTAGAGGAGTCCAAGTATACAGCACCTAGGCCTTGCTTAGAATGATCACCTAGGATGGACCAGTCAGTAAAGGGTCTGCCTTGGGCTCAGGTCATTTCCCAGGGTTCTGGGTTCCAGTGCCATCAGGCTTCCTGCTCAAGAGGGTGTCTCCTTCTCCCTCTGCCCCACCCCTCTCATGCTTGTGCACGCTCTCATGCTCTCTCTCTCATAAATAAATAAAATCTTTTAAAAAAATAGAATGATTACCTAGAGGTTATTTTATTGGTTTTTTGATGAACTAACATTTTTACATAAAGCTCACATTTATTGAGCACAGATAATATACCAAACGTTCAGCCTTTAATACTGTTTTTATTTAATCCTCACAACATCCCTATGAAATAGGCACTGCTTTATCCTCATTTTGTGTATTGGGATACTGAGTAATAACAAGATAAGTAACTCACCCAAATGTGGTAACTGGTAAAGACTTAAACACAGGAATTTTGATTCCTGTACTTTTAGCGGCCACCCCACATTGTCTACTCTACATTTGGCTGTCTTCTTTTTAAGGCCAACCAGTTATTTGAAAAATTTTTTAACATTATAATCTGAGGGGACGCCTGGGTGGCTCAGTTGGTTAAGCGGCTGCCTTCAACTCAGGTCATGATCCCAGCGTCCTGGGATCGAGTCCCACATCGGGCTCCTTGCTCGGCAGGGAGCCTGCTTCTCCCTCTGCCTCTGCCTTCCTCTCTGTCTGCCTGTGCTCTCTCTCTCTCTCTCTCTAACTAATAAATAAATAAAATCTTAAAAAAATTTTTTTAAAATTATAATTTGAAATCAAGTTCTGTTTCATAGAAAAAACAAGATTTTATTTGTAATATTTGCCTGTCATCTTACCTTTAAGTGCAATAATAAAGAATCCTAGAAATTCCTTCTTTAGTTGGAAAATAAATACTAAAATTATGATAGCTCATTATTTAAACGTTAAGGTTTGCTATCTCTATGTTTTTTCATAACTTACCTAAATTTACTATTTTTACCTTTTGGTGTTTTGATTCTATAAAAAAAAACTTTTCTCTTGAACAAGTGATTCCCTACCTACACAAATTATTCAGCCTTCCAACTGAAATTTTATATCACTCTTTTAGCTTTAATATAAACAATTATCTACAAGCATGGCTCATAAAACTAGTTGAATATAGTTACTAACCATTCAGTCTGCAAGCAAATGGTGACTTCTTTTAAGCCAGAGACTCCCCAAATGATTGAGTCTCTGAACAATATCTCCTAGTGCATGTAGATTCTCCGAGAGATGTCAGTTGGATCTGGCCAAAAGCCTGGGTTCTGACAGGGGCTCATTGACATTGGTCAAAAGACATAAGTGAGTCTGGGTTCCCTATGATCATGTTTGAGAGGAGAGGTGTGTCAACAGGACTGAATAGCTACAATTTTCCCAGCGATAAAGGGACATCATTGGGAGATCAACTTCATCAGCTGCTTAGATCTGGAAGTTTAGGCAGCACCAACACTACAGTATCTAATTTGTAACTTATGGCTTAGGACGCAGTCAACCCAGGGCTGCCATATGCCAAGTTGTAGGGGCCTAGCGGGGTGGTAGCGCCTAGGAGACATACTGCACATAGCAGAATTTCTTAGAGCTAATAAATAATAAAATACCAGTGATTCTCTTATGACCCTTTACAGTCCTGCTGGTCTCACCAAGCCCAAATATTTGTGACTGCCACCGCACAGAATCTATACCAGGTTTTCTTTTCTAAAAAGAATTTTCTAAAAAGAAATTGAATTCTATTCAGTTTATAAATAAGTTGAAAAACATGGGATTTCTTCTACAAAATTCATTTATTTAGACTTTTTTATCATCACATACATTTTTCTTCACTTTTTAACCCAAACTCTTCTCATTAATCCAATTCAAATGCATTTTACATGTTTCTAAATCTGTGTAATACACCACTAGAACAAGAATGTTCCATGAGCCCAGCTTTAGTAATCTTTCTGTGCAAATGATGTCACTCCACATAAAAAACATTGTACCCTGATGGATCCCAGCCCTTAACCTTCACACAGTTAAATGCTGCCACTTTATCAGGAATGGAAAAGAATCTGATGTGATTCCTACGTAATGATTTCTTGAATGTGTTCTGGCATTTGATCAACTAGGTTAATAGAATAAATTTTTTTTTTAAAGATTTATTATTATTTATTTGTCAGATAGAGAGAGTGCAGGAGCGAGCACAGGCAGACAGAGTGGCAGGCAGAGGCAGAGGGAGGAGCAGGCTCCCTGCCGAGCAAGGAGCCCGATGCGGGACTCGATCCCAGGACGCTGGGATCATGACCTGAGCCGAAGGCAGCCGCTTAACCAACTGAGCCACCCAGGCGTCCCTAGAATAAATTTTTAAGAGAAACACAAATCTGTTATTTTTTAAGTTCCTATTAGGTTAAGCCATATGATGGGACATTATATAGTCATTTTTACATATTTAATAATATCTAATGGCAAGGAAAGATAATCATAAGTGAATGAAGCAATATACAAAACATAAATCATGAGTGTGATTCAGCTTGTTTGTGTGTGTATGTCTTTGTGTGTGTGTGTGTGTGTGTGTACATTTGATAGATTCTTGTCAAGTTGACATTATGGCCTTACTTGGGTCTTTAGTGTTCTAATGAAAATAGTTATATTAGCACTGATGTGTTGTCAAAATCACTGATATACTTTTTAAATGTCTGCATCTTTGTAGACCAGATAAGACTAGGAAAAATATATAACAGATCTTAAAAGCTTTGGAGAGTTACTAAGATCAAGGCTAAGATCAAAAGTGACTTTCCCCCCACTCCTTTTTTTGGGGGGTATAGATTTCAGACCTTTAGATAACTGCTACTAACTCTGTAGAAAATGATACTGGCAAATCTGACCCTTTCTCTTATTTTTTTTCCCCTAAGATACACTAGGGCCTTACAGATGTTCACCAGGTTCATACCAAGGTGGTATTTTTTTAAGAGAAATAATCTTATGGGAAATGTCTTATTGCTATAACAACAAAAACCACTGAAATTCAGGGATAAAAAGAGATTATTGTAATGCCAAAATCATTCCAAATAACAATGTTATAGTAAAGTTGGTATACATTGTGGTTTAAAAAGTAACCTGTAATAAACCTATTGTCTTCTTGAATAACTCTTCAACTTAAAAAAAAATTCTTACTTAAAAATATCCCCCAAATCCATAATGGAAAATAATGGTTAATTTAGTTACATAAAAAATTAAAATTATCATATGTAAAAAGGACGATAAATAAAGTCAAAAGATAAACAGGAACTTGGGAAAGCTATTTGCCACACATTACATGTTAAATGCTAGTTTTCCCAACATAGCATAAGCTCTTTATTTTTTTTAAAGACTTTATTTATTTATTTTACAGAGATCACAAGTAGGCAGAGAGGCAGGCAGAGAGAGAGGAAGGGAAGCAGACTCCCCGTTGAGCAGAAAGCCCGATGTGGCTCATCCTAGGACCCTGGGATCATGACCTGAAGGCTTTAACCCACTGAGCCACCCAGGCGCCCCAGCATAAGCTCTTTAAAATGAGAAACAGTGAACAACCCAATTGAAAAATGAGCAAAGGCCATTACTGGGCAAACTAGTAGAAGAATAACTACAAAAAATAAGAAAACAAAACAAAAAGCTCAACCTCATTCATAACTAAAGAAATGCAAATCAAGACAAATATATACTTTCCATTTATCACCCTGAGAAAAAAATTTGAGATTTGATAAAAGCCAGATTTTTAGCATCATATAACCTTTATAGAGAACATTTTTTTTAAATCGAGAAAGAATGTCTTTTTTTTTTAAGATTTTATTTATTTGATAAAGATCACAAGCAGGCAGAGAGACAGGCAGAGGGAGAGGAAGGGAAGCAGGCTCCCTGCTGAGCAGAAAGCCCGATGCTGGGCTCGATCTCAGGACCCTGGGATCATGACCTGAGCCGAAGGCAGAAGCTTTAACCCACTGAGCTGCCCAGGCGCCCCTATAGAGAACGTTTTTTAAGTATCTCTCAAAACATGGATTATACCGTTTGCTTCAACAATCATTTTGAAACTTTTCTAATGATATATAGTTTAAAAAATGCATATGTATAAATAGGATCATTCAGGCATGTTCTTTTTTTTTTTTTAAGATTTTATTTATTTATTTGACAGACAGAGATCACAAGCAGGCAGAGAGAGAGAGAGAGTTGAGGAAGCAGGCTCCCTGCCGAGCAGAGAGCCCGATGCGGGGCTCGATCAATCCCAGGACCCTGAGATCATGACCTGAGCCGAAGGCAGAGGCTTTAACCCACTGAGCCACCCAGGCGCCCCCAGGCATGTTCTTAAGCAGCCAAAAAGGGGAACTGAAAAAAAGAAGACCATAAGGCCCATTAACAGGGGGATGGTTGAATAAATCATCATGTGTCAGTGCAATGAATGAAATATTGTATAGTCATCAAAATAAATGAGGCACATGTATATATACAGTATAGATAGTTCTAGCCATAATAAATTTAACAGAAAGGCAAAGAGCAGAATAGTATGATGTGTAAAATGAAAAAAAATGTGGATATACACATTTGTATATATATGTATGCTTTTTTTTAAAGTCCTAAAAAGATACATATGAAACTGTTAGTAGTAAGTACCTCTAGGAAGTGGATATGAGACATGAGACATGAGCTAGGAGACGCAAACTTTTATTTTTATACTCTTTTATAACTTGACATTTATACCACAAGCATGTATCACTACAATGAAAAGTAAAAACAGACATACCAATACCAAAAAACAGATCTCTTAAAAAGATTTATTTTCAGTTCTGGTGCAATCACACTTATATAGGTTTATATTAAAAAGAATCATTTATCAAAGTTTAACTGTAAATTCACAAGTATGTAATCTATTATGATATTTCTTATATTATTAGTTATATCTACAGAAGTATCTTAGAATAAGATTTTATTTTACCCAAAAACATTGTTTTTCTCCTCTAGTGTGTATCTACAAGGGTATGGGGGAAGATGTTGACTATAACCAGGAAGAAGATGAAATCCCACATGACAGACTGCCACTTGGTACAGCCTAACTCTACATAAGGACAAACATATCCTTGATATGGACCAGACAGTTTCATTCCCTTCGAAAACACATTTAAGATGTAGTGTTAATATTTACTCTGTCAACTAAAAAATGAAAGTCTGACCATATTCAGTGAATCTCATTACTCTTTTCTTTTTTCAGGTTGAATATATGATAAATTGGTCTAAAATGGCTGAGTTTTCATCTGACTAAGACATAGAAGCCATCCCAGAAGTTCTGCATCCAGGTAAAATATCTTACACCTATAGTACTGTATCTGTCAGTGGTTTTTCTCTAATGTGTCAATGGTGGAGGTAGCACAAGAAGCCACACACACCATTGTCTAATGACAGAAACAGAGGGAGCTGAAAAAAATTCCAGTCTTATCTCATCCCTAAATGCAGCTTAAGAACATATATATTTATATAATTTTAAATGTAAACAATGTTAGAATTACTATGATATTCATCTATTAATGTAAACCATGTGAGAGATTTGCAACCCCTTGGCAAGGATCTCCTTGTGGCCACTGATGGATTGTTCTTCATACTATGCAGAACTATGCTTTCAGAGCACCAGGAAGAAAATGGTGTTCTCTCCTCAGCCACCCAGTGGGGGATTTGGGCTCTATGAAGCACTCTCTTCCAGAAGCACATGTCCAAGGATGATATATCCAAGGACCATAAACCTTAAAACTTGACCTGCTCACCTTCAGAAAATCCAGATGTCTCTGAGTCTCATTCTTATAAAAGTTTTCCCTACTCCAGTAAGATATAGGCAAAAAGAGCAATGAGGAATTGGAGGCAAGGTACCCTTTAATACCCATATAGTCTAGCCCCCTAGTAGGCATGAATCCCATGGAGACATGCAGCTGGGCATTACACTCAGAACCTGAGAGGGCAGCATGGGTAATTAGAGACTGATCCATCCATCCATTTCCTGTCATATTGCTCTACCTGATATTTTTCATAAAAAGACTCCTGTATTTTCCAGATCAGAAGATTTTTTTCTCCTCACAAAAACTCAGCTCAAGGAACAAGCCCTCAACCTCCTAAATTAACAGGAGAGACACTCCATAGTCCCCTCAGGGAGAATAAAGAGAGTAGCTTGTCCTCTTCTCAATATATTGTGATTACATTCTATCAAAGCAGAAGACAGATAGGATAGGTGCTGGGTGGGCCAACAAATGTTAGAGGTGATTTTGTTTTTCTTTGCTTCATTAACAAATGGGAAACAGTTGCTGGAAGGCACTCCATGGTAGTATTAGGAAACTACTTAGGATTGCTTTAATTTTAGAGACAAAAATAGAAACATTCTACAGAGTTTTGTCACTGGAAATCTTTAGGTTTGGAAGTTTTTTTGTTTGATTGCTTTTTAAGTTTTGTTTTGTTTTGTTTGAGGTATAGTTAAGCTTAGAAAGCTGGGCTATACATGTTTTCGGCAAAACTCCAGCTCTAGAAAAGTACATTGAAATATATCTCCTAAATAGGAAGCCTTATTTTATATCCTAAGAGTTCTGAACAGAACTTTTTGTCCATAATACTCCATCAGCCTTATAATGGAAAAAGCAAAACAGTAATCCAGGGGAGTTCCTGATGGAAATGATTCTATGAACAGCCTCCCTTCTCTTGTTTTGGAAGCCCTCAGTTTCTAGCAGTCACATATTTGTAGCAAAACTTTCAAAATAATATGATGTTTTCCTTACAAATAATGAAACAGTGAAAAAAAAACCACTATAAAACCTTTGACCTTTTCAAACCATTAAGTTACAGATGAATAGGCAAAACATGCTTACTTCAAAGAAATTTTTTTTTGTTTGTTAAAGTACTGATGCTATACTAATTCCGCCACTGACTAGCAACTTTGCCTTTGGTTTCTTGTAAAATAATCTCCAAGGCCCCCGCCCAATCCATAGGCACTCTACTGAAATACAAAATGTGTGTTCAGAGTTTCTGAACATTGCAGTGCCCGTTTTATCAACTTACAGCTAAAGAACTCTGACCTCTCATTGATTTAAACCAGTAATGTGTAAACAGCATTTCAGAGCTTGTTTTATAGGACCAAAGAATTTAAGTTGAAATCTACTTAGGACAAATAAGGAAAACCAGGACATTTAAAAGAATAAATAAAGACTACATTCAGTGGCTTAAAATCTGTAGACTTGCTCTGTCCAGTACGGTAGTCATGTACCATGTGTGGCTATTCAAATGTAAATATAAATTAATTATGATTAAATGAAATTAAAAATTCAGTTCCTCAGTTGTGCTAGCCACATTTCAGGAAAAGACACATGTAATTAATGGCTACATTGTTGGACAGGGCAGATTTACAACATTTGTATCATAGAAAATTCTAGGATACTATTGCTTTAAACAACTTACTAATAATTGCAGTGGATTTCCATTGTTACCTGGTAAGAAATTTTTATGATCTTCTAAACTTACTGGGAAATTTTTAAGTATTTTTTAAATTCTAATTTTCTCAGCTGTAGGTTATCTAATATATAATTCTCATAGTACTTTTCTCCTTTTCCTATTTACTTGCATATTAAAATACATGGTATTAAGTATCTTATTTACTCTCCTAAGGTTAGAGGCTCTTGTTTTCTTAAAAATCATGAGAAGAGGTACATACAATTTTATTGAACTAATATATAGCTGTTGGGTTTTTTACCTGCATCACTGACATCTCCAAGTAAACAAAACTAGAAAAGAAGTAGGATCATTTCTAAAGACCCACATTATTTTTTGTTCTTTATATTCTGTGAGATTTTTTTTCCTGCAATGATAGATATGTCTCAATTATACTGAGGTAACTACAGATGACTTAATGTTTTTTTGGAAATTGGAGAGCCATATGTATGTATATACACTATGGATAATTTCCATATATATATATATGGAAACACTGTTCCTAGGCTTGAAAAATAGAGCTAGATACACTTAGCACATAACTGACCATATAGAAGACTCGAATTTCAGTTACTGGTAAGATTTTTAATGATTAAAAGGGTTCAGAGAATTAGCACCAAAATGTGGAGGCTTTGTTTTGCTGGCAGAGAGAACTTTTGGTTTTAGTACCAAAAATATTGTCATCCTTCCCCTTCAACTAGTCATTCCTTTTAAGACTTTTAAGAAGATTTAGACATTTAGGAAAATCATTTTTTAAATTCCAGAAAGGTGTAAGATATTTTAGAAATGTAATAACACAGCACAGATCTGATGAAAGGTGGTTATCTGGAACTAGGTCTTGGGCACCTTTCCAGAACTTAAATTCTAGGGAGCCCTGGGACAACAGGAACAATGTCATACTGCAAGTCCAAAATCCAGTCAGGAACAGCCTTCCTTCTCCTCCTCTCACCCAGGCAAGGCTAAAATACTTCTATACACAGCATGGGTCACCATACAAAGCAAACAGAGCTGCTGTAGATAAAACTAGGCAGTGGGTAAAGGCTAGACCCTGAACCTTGGCTTCTCACTGATACTCCCACATCAGAGAGGAAGAACAAAATGGGCATTTCACTGCTTCTGGTCCCTCTAATATGGTCAGTATACAGAGCAGGAGGATAAAACAATTGTCTTAACAGTGTAAAGCAGAAAGTCCAAACTGCTTTGGCAGTGTGAAAGCAATGCAAATTCGACTCACTAAGGACAACAGCTTCTCATGTGATTTATATAATACTAATAAGTTGGCTATATTTTGTTCAAATCCAAACCAATAATGAATGATCATCTCCATTTTACATAGAACGTATCTAGAAAGAGTTGAACAAATAGAGAATGGCCCTATTTGTGAGAACTGTTGCCCACAACACATCAGCTTGGTGGGACAACTGAAGTAGTAGTAAGCTCCTCTTATTTCTGGTAGAATTTAGGCTTAATTAGATGGATGAGTTATACAGAACTTACCACCTGAATTAAAGAGTGAGAAATAGAGTATATACCAATTAAGTAAAAGAAAAAATCCATATTATGAATAAAAAAATAAATGTCAATTAATTAAAACTTTTATTTTAGCTTCCTTAAGATAATATGACAAATTTAACAGACCTAATTCAACATCTTAAAATGAAGAGATCTAGGTAACCTGTTTCATGATTTTTATCTTCTTTGGAAGATGTTTGACATCTTTAATTTTCATATTTAATCAATTTTGTTTCTGTTTTTAATTTCTGTGGTGTCACTATCCATCAACTCATATTGGTTGAGTGTGTATGTGTGTGTGTGTATCCCAAGAGAAAGTAATTCTGCAATCCTCCTCAGCAATTCATTTTAACAATTAAGAACCCTTAAGCTAAATAGAATAATTCAATTCACAGGAAACTTTTATTCAATATGTATAATTAGTTTTAGTTAACTTTATTAATGAAATGTTGCAAATCAATTAGGTTTGCAATAATCAGATGCTGAGGACCCAAGAGGGGCTGTATCTCTCACAAGAGGGGAAGGTGATATACAATTTAGTTGGGAAGCAAATGTAATTAGATTTGATCAGTTGAGTATTCCTGTCCTGATATAGATCCGGGCACATACCCAGACCTGAGTATATGGTTAAAAAGAAGTAGAAAAAACAATGTGACTTGGAAAATGTCTTCATGGTCCTCTCAGCCACATCCTGATGCCAAAGTGGACCTTTGAAACCACAGTAGACACATTTTCTTCAGACAGTGCTATCTTTTAAATTTATTTTTCAAATCCAAATGCCTGTAAGTAGGACAGTATATATAAGCTCTCCTGTTTATCACAGACCGCACTGTTACCTAATGCCTTAAATAGGGTGCTTCACACATTTATTTAACTGCTCAAATCCTGATGACATTTCAGTTTAAAACTATTGTGATCTAGAAGTTGGTTACTGAATGGGTATTGGTTAATCCTAAAATTTCTTCCTCAGACTCTAAAATAAAAATATCAAATAAAATGCATAACAGTAAGAATCCTTCTGAATGAGAGTGATGTTAAAAACAAGCTATTCCTATTTAGGGTTGTGGTTTGCAGTGAATTCTGCTGTGATTCACTGAATATTTCTGTCAGATACCTACATGTCAAGCACTATTCTCAGTCCCAAGGACAAAGGGTGATGAGCAGCAGACACAAACCCCTGGCCTCAGAGAACTTATATTCTAGTGCAGGTAGACAGAAAAACAATCAAGTAAAATATGCAATACGTTGCATGACATGGAGAATAGAGATGGAAATGAGAGGGGAAGGAAGAAAAGCCTCCTTTGTAAGAAGGAAGGAACTCCGTGGACAACTGGGGAAAGATTGCTCTAGGCAAAAGCAAAGCATAAAGCAAAAGCAAAGGCCCTAGGTAGTACTATGCCAGCAAATTCAAGACACAGCAAATAGGCCAATATCCTTAGAAACCACAAAAGAAGAATGTATAACAAAAGAGAAATCAAGTTATTGGAGGATAGCAGGACTAATAGGTAAAAACTGGAGACTTTAAGAATGGATGCTAAAAGAGAAGAAACAAATGGAATTTTAAACCTAAATGATTTAAAGACTTAAAATGCTTTGAAATGTACTGAAATGTTTCCAAAATGTTAGATTTTTAAAAGAAGTCAGGTCTATGATTCAATCCCCAATTGTTGGTTCTGTGGCTATAACTTGAACTCTAAATATTAAAAATGCGCATTTGATGTCAGTTCCTCCTGGACACCAAATGATTTGTTTGGAGCCTTTGGTGTACTTCAAAAACTCTTTGCCTGTCACTGACCTGTAATCCATGGTCTCTGGGCCTGAAAGTAAAACTCAAGTAATAAAGACTTGGGGGTATACAATATGGCCATTAAATTATTTTTAGTGAAAGCTTTGCCATCTTAGACAAATATACCAGTGAACTTAACACTGGTGAACTTAACAAATCCCAGAGATACTAACAAATGTAAAATGATTTTATATATTAGTTATCCTATTTCAATTATTTTATCTCCAAATCCAATAAAAAGAAAATTCTAAATAAAAAGATACATTTGGGATTGTAAATGTAGCATTCATCCACATATAATAAGGAAGAAAATTACTTAATAAAAAAATTTCAAATTCAACCAACTCTACATATGTAGGATAGTCTGAATGAGAAGGAATAGTCCTGACTTTGCATTATATTTTAGTGGTGGTGTTTTCTCATAATCCCCATGCTTTTTTCCTGCCCTGCTAGTCTTCAAGATTTCCTAATGAGGATTAGGAAACAAATGTATTTAACAATCTGTATTTGCAGGTTGGAAACAAGAAAATGAAGACTAATAGTTTCTCTCCTGCTAATTTGATTTTCTACAGCTCCTCTCCTACCAGCACAGGCAAAAGACTTAGTTACTATTTCTAGCAGATGGGCCACGGAAAAGACAAGCATCTGTGATGTCATGCTTCCCCCAAATGGGCCAGCTGCCCTACAGGCCTCCATTCGAGACTTCCCCAAGAGTAATAAATGAGAAGTGATCATGAACAGAATAAGAAAAAAAAAAGTGCAACTTCCTTTATTCTAGAAAAGCAATACTCAGTGGCTGGTTGACAATGCTACAGTAAATGTTTTTGTACATTTCTTTTGCACATGTGGAGAGTTTTAGGGTATGTACTCAGAAGTGGAAATGATGATTTGATTTCCAAAGTGGTGATATAAGGAGATTCCTGGGAATGGGGTTGTACTGAGTTGACAGAAAGACGTAGGGGTTCAGTCTTGAGCTACCAATGTGTGACTGTCTCTCGAAACTGAATTATGACCCCAAAAGAACTTCTGGTATACTTCCAGGTCCTGAGGCTAGTTAATAGTACAAACGGTCATTTATTGATAACTATATAGGAATTTATTTCCTAGTACCCCACATATCAATGACATCCCATAAAATCAGCCTGCCAAGGAACTAGAACATTTTGAGTACACAACACATAACTTTAAATGAGAGGTTCTCCTTTTCTCACATAAAAACATGAAAGTCGGTTTGAACTGATGTGGACTTCTGTCCAGGTGAGTGCCTCTGATTTCAGAAAGCATGTACCTCTTTTGTAACTCCAGCGTGTCCTTGGAAATTGCTGCATAAAGGCCAAACTGCCAAGTCTAGTTCTTCTCTGAGAAAAACCTTTTTAGTTGTATGTCAGTAGCTGGTCTTTGTTCTCTTCAGTGCTCATTTCAAAATACAGCAGTTCTAATTCTAAATCCTAATAGTATCGGGAAGACAAGTTGAGTTAAAATAATGCCTGTAATTTAATCAGTATTCGGTCCCTAATAAAAAGCTAGTTAGTCACAGCTTCCTTCCAATCCCTCTCCCACAGATTTCTCTCCTGAAAGGAGATATTTACTATACCTCATTTTAGGGAATACAAACTTTCCTCAATTGTTAGGGCTGGAGTAATGAAAGGTATGAAAATAGTATTTTAAGCATGATCACATTTTTTCTTTCCATTCTTAGAGGTTCAACATATTCTTAATTTCAGTTTTTTTAACTTCCCTGAAAATAATTTGTCTCTACTTACCTACTATTTCAATGCATTATTTTTATCTTCTTAATCTGGAAGACTCACAAATTTCAGTCATCATCCAGATCAGAAAAAAATAAGTGAGATGTAAAGCATCTAAATGGCAAATCTTCTCACTCAAAAAGCTAAAAATAGAAAAAAAATCTCAAATCCAGGAATAAATCATCCTTGAAATTCTCCCAACTTGGAGTTTAGTTTTAAGGTTAAAAACTTTGGGAGACCAGTTTTGGAAGCAACCATGCCAGGTACTGTTTCAACAACATAATCTTAACTTCCCAAAACACTTAGGAGGTACTATGATGTTGCAATTGTATTATATTGTTATTTTAGAAATGTAAACACATAGCAGCAGAAGAAATAATACCCATTAACTGGACACTTACTGGATCAGGCACTGAGTCAGTTGCTTCATCTGCATTTTCTTACTTAATCCACCAAAAAGCAAGCAAACAAACAAACCCTATAGGCAAAGGTCTCTTATTGGTTTCATTTTTTTTTTCCTGGACACTGAGCCTAAGGGGTCCACTTTGCTAACCAATGTCAGGACCAGAACTGGAATTTGGGACTGACTCCAGCATCCTGGTTCTGATCATTTCTTTTCCAGATGTAATCCATCAAGTTCTCCAGAGCCTGATATCTTCCTGCTGTTGCTTTTAATTAACTGCTACACCATCAGCATTTTTTTACCATATATGTATATAAGTGAACACCTTGTTAATATTTGCTTATATGGATATAGGGTGCAAGTTTAAGCTAGCATCATTTTGTATAATAGGAGAGTCTAGAGCTCTGAAAGGAATATTGAAGATAGGGTAAAGCAAATATTTTTCTGTCACATTTCAGTGAGAAAACTGTTAATTCATATGCTACCAGCAAGACACAAAAATGCAATAGGAAATGAAAAAAAATAACTACTTTAAATAATGAGGTATGTAGTACAAATTAGTGTACTGTGAATTAGTTTCCTTCTGCTATAGAATTGATCATTTGGATTGTGTAGGCAAGCAGTGTAAGACATTACTAAAATTATCACTGAATCCTAGCTTTGAGATCTATGGAAGACACTAGGCAATTTGCCTGAGAAAACACTTTTTAAAAGGATAGGGATGGGTTATTTCCCTCTCTGTTAAATATTAGCCTTTGAAATGAACCCAGCTGATCTTCTAAATAACACTTGCAAATTGTTATGTTTTAATAAAGTGACAGACTGAGAGAGAAGTCACACTAGACCTGTTTATGCTTCTGGAAGCAGTACAGGCCAGAAACATTATGCAATAATGCCTTTTTTTTTTTTTTTTTTTTTTTTTTTTTTTGCAATAATGCCTTTTAAAAAGAAGGGAGCCTCTTAGCGTTATACCTTGCCTGGCAACAAATGTAGCCACTTACTCCAAATGCAGGCATAATTACAATCTATGAAAATCTAGCATCAGAATCCCAAACCCCTGATGCAATACACAGTAAATTATGGCTTTTATGTCTGTAATATTTTCCACCATTCCTTTTAAATATGTGAATATATGAGCGTGCTATGTTTCAGGGAGCCTTGCTCTATAAGGCTTGTAGAAAGGTTTTAACATTATTAATCAGGTGTCCTGTTTACAGGACACCTCATTTTTAGATTTCTGGAAGGTTCAGAGCCTGCAGTGCTGCTGGCAGAGGGAAGGTCCAAATGTGCTACTCCTCATTAAAAAATATCTCTGTGCAAACATGGAACACAGTGAAAATTTGAGGGACCCAAGGTGTAGGCACCACTAACAATCATCACCTCAATTACAGCTTTAAGCATGCAAATTTGGGCTCATTCTTTGGTTTATAAAATTACAGCAGAGCCTTATAAAGTAAGCATGAAAGAACATTAATTTTTAATCTAATCTTGGATGACCAATAAAAGAAACTCTTATCTTAAAACCCTCACAAAAGTTGTAAAATCGGTGTCTTAAAACAGAATAACTTCAGTCGAAAGAGAAAAATAAATGCTTTAAAATCTAAAGTTAAAAAACACAGACATCTTAAAATAAATCAAGGAAATAACTATTTTGCAGAAAATAAATTTTGTTCCTGTGATTTGTGACTGGCCATTGAGTTCTGAGCTTGAGTATGAAGCTGTGCTCAGCTGTCTAGTGGAAATAGCAGGGGAAACAGGTTCTTCTGCTTCATTTCCTAAAGCGTGGTGATTTTTTATTCCCAGGTGTTATGTCTTAAAAAGATCTTAAATCTTAAAAAACAGAAATAGCTTTTGAAATTGAGAGCTGAAAGTTTCAGCTAATTGGGTATGATTTTTAAAACAGGTAATACAGACCTCTAGTGGTTGAACAGTTTGAAAGCCTCCGCAAGGAAAAGAAATTGTGAGGCAAGTGCAGGCATTTTAAGGAGGAGAATTTTAAAAAAAAGAAGAAGGAGGAGGAGAAGGAGAAGAAGAAGGAGAAAAAAGAAAAAAATAGTTACTAGTTAAAATCACTCACATTGCAAAATTCACATACTTCACACAAAAAAAGGTAAGCATGTGTTTCAAGGAAATGTGAGGCACCTGCCATCTTCACCATGCTCCTTGATTCTCCTAAAATAAGCAAGGACCTTCCCACCAAAGTCCTGGCAAGAAATCTGGATCTGTACTAATTTTCATCCAAAAGATTAACATCCAGTTCACCTATTATATGAATGGACCTGACAGATATTTGTGTTATGTGAAACTGATTTCTTCTCCTTGGTACACAGTTCTGCCTCATTGGGACTCTTCTAAATTCCTCATGAAAGCACTCCCCAAGAAAATGCAACAGACCCTCACACAGCCGAAGCTTACCTGTCTTGTTCCCCAGTCCCTCTAAGGACAGCCCCACGCCACCAGAGTGGGCTTAGTGACTGGGGCCCTCTCCAGTCTATAGGAAGAGCGAACTGTTGGGTCCATGCACAAGCTTAAGTGATTACTAAATGTCCCTCTAGACTAGGTTTCTAAACTTGAATGAATGCACAGATCACCTGAAGAATCTTGTTGAAATGCAGATTCTGTCTCAGTAGGTGTGAATGGGGCTTGAGATTGCTTTACTGGTAAGCTTCCCAGTCTTGTTAATGTGGTTTATCCAGGGTCCGCTGGGAGTAGCAAGGAAACTCTATAACATCTCTCTTTTTTAATTACACTTTTATTTTTACTGATTTCTTTATTTTTTTTAATGGCATCTCTTAAAATTTAATTTTTGAATTTATAAAACATTTTAAGTTCTCTTTCACTTGAATATATGTATGTATCACTTGGAACATGTTACTCAAAGTTTTGTAAAGATGATCTTAAATTTTAAAAATAGATTCAGTGTCATTTGTTTAGCCTGGTGAGTTCATGGTGATTATGAGCAGCTCTCTAAGCACTTGCGGCCGTCAGGCACTCGAGGCCACAGTTAAATATCTGATCAGCCATACTGGGACAGTGGGCGAGATCAGGTTTTGTGCATGTTGAAAAACTACCTAAGGCCCCAAAGTAACCTCCACACCATAAAATCAGGCATAATAAAAAGCACAAGCTGAAACTGTAAGAGTCAACAGATCAGAGTAGAATATGGAAAAATATATTTTTCAGACAAAATGTATTATAATTCCATCACCTAAATAATTTCCTATTATAGCATATTGTCAACCTTAATTTTGAAATCCATAATTTTAGAACTTATGTCACGAAGTAGTCTTTAAAAGCCTCTTGCAAACTTTTAACATCTAGTTTCAAATAAAAAATAATATATTAACAAGCTGTAGCATGGAGGGAGTACATAAATTATCATCATTGCCCTGCATGAACAGTAATTCACAGGTTTGGCTCAGACACGACTTAGATGAAATAATTAACTATGTACAGTACTTAACAGTAAAAAAGTAATTAATCTAGCTGCCTCATACTGGTTTGGCCTAAATAAACATGCAATAAAAAAAGCCGTACAATTTTATTATTTCCTCACATTACTAAGTTGGAATTTTAATATGTCAGAAAAAAGATATCTTTTCTTTAAAAAACATCACTTTCTTTTCAGTTGTCAGTGTACTGATTATAAACTGAATGAGTTCCAATATTTTTAACTGTGGGCAGATATTCTCAATATATAATACAGTTTACTTCATAGGAGTTTGGTAAAAGTGATTACTTTAAATTAAGGTGAAATAAGGAAAAAATCCATTTTTAACCACAAATTACACAGATTCTATTAATGGTACTATAATTGGGTGGTGGTATAGCTTTGTCAGAATGTTTCAGATAAACCTGTTTTTTGCCCCAAGGGTTCTTGAAGGAGACAAGTTGCCTTTTGGCTTATAGACCCTTTACTAGCAGATCCACAGGTAAAGGGCAGGGTCATTATTTGGAGTAAGGGCAACAAATAAGGCAAGTGTCCCTGTTTGGGCAAAAGAAAAATGTTCAGGGGATTTCTGCTAGGGAGAAATTTCATCCCACTCAGGTATTGTGTTTTGTTTTGTTTTGTTTAAAGTTAACTTTCATTGTATGGATACTCCTTTGCCTTCTCTATATGATGCCATCAATTAATCACTGTATTATTATCTCCATTTCATAAATAGAAAAGAAGAGGAAAAGGCTGAGTAATTCTCCCAAAATCAAATAACACACAAGATGTAGGGTCCAACCTCAAACCCAGAGACTTCTGTATCCAGCCAAGACAGAGTAATAGGAATTTATTTACCTTCTCACCTAAAACAATAACTATATAACACAAACACATACACACACACACATACACACACACACACGAAACAATGATTTTATATATATATGAAACTATATGAGGAACAATGGCTTTCAAGATTTTATACACCAGGCAATGAAGGGCAGTGATCTCTAAGAGATGGAAAACAAATGAAGTGAACCCTGTGGTTGTCCCAGGTCACTGCCTGGGGATAGTTTCCTGCCAAGGCATAAAGAAGAAGAATCCAGAAGGAGCTCCCAGGTCTCCCTGAGTTGAAGAGATGGAGCTAGGAATCCAGAGAGGAAAGGAGCTAGAGTCCACAGGGCAGTGTACCACGGAGTTTTACAAAGGAGGGGCCCAGTAATCTGCAAAGTATCCCCCTTGTGTTTCACTGCATGTATATGAGTAATCATCCAAAAGGATTAGAATGTATCCAAAGCCAAAAAATAGTTCCTATTCCCACCAGACATGGTAAAAACCCCTGTAATTCATGGGGCATCAGGTGGTATAGGATTTTTTTGCCTCCAGAGTAAGAAAAAAAAAAAATCAGCCCTAGACAAAATGCTCCTCTGGTCCCACCTAAGAAAGCATAAAAGCCAGATCTGAAGGGATCAAACCATTTGCAAGTAACTTAACTACTTTCCAGAACAAAGCTGCAGAATAATTTGTAAGAAGACAAAAACATCCAATAAACAACAAGGCAAAATTCGTAGCATTTACCATCCATTCAAAAATTATCAGGCATGCAAAGAGGCAGGAAAGTACAATCTATAAAGAGAAAAAAAACAATCAATGGAAATAGATTCAGTTATGATACAGATGAGAGAATTAATCTACAAGGATATTAAGTGGTTACTATAAGTGTGTTCCATATGTTCAAGAAGCTAGAGGAAAGTTTGAGCATTCAAGATATGTAAGATATAAAAAAGACAAACTGAATTTCTGGAGATGAAAACTACAGTATCTCAGATGAAAACACACATCAAGACTTTAGATACTAAGATGTTCCTTCTACTGTACCCACAATATTCTTTTCTGGATCCTGAGTTTGATCCCAGCAGCTTAATGCTTAATACTTGCTTATTACTACAACTCCCAGGCGAATGTTGCCTTCAGCAAGTGGTTACCAGCTAAAGACAACAGCATTCCTGAAGCCATGGAGCCCTCATCCCTATCCCATCTCACTTTGACCCCTTCCCATTCCATTTCTGCCCAATGAGCAGATTCTACTACCCTCCATGGACTACCACTCCTTCATTCTAGCATAAAGACTTCTCAGTAGAGTAGCTGCTAGTGGTCCTCAACATGGCATCTCCTGAGTTATAAGGAAGTTTTACATTATCAGACCAACATTTTCTATCTTTCTTTACTGTCTTATTTTAAAAACTCTAGAGTTTGGCAAAACATAAAGCATGAAATTTGCTCTTTTACACAAAATAAAATTAAAATAGAAGTTAATACTTTTACAGTATTAACTTCACTCCCCACTCTTCCCATCTAAGGTACTATGTGTAAAACCATGAACTGTGTTCTTCCAGCTAACCAGGCAATTAATCAAAATGTACATGTTGTCCTCTGCAGAATGCAAAATATGCTTACGAGAAATATTTTGTCTAATGAAACTGAAGAATCAACTTGTCCAGGAAGTTTTATTAGGGCTAGAGGCCAAAGAAATGTATCTGCTAGCCAAGTGTTACCATTCATCAGAAATACTCCATATTCAGTATTAATCCTGTATAATTCCCTCAATGTATCCACCTAATCAACACCAGATATATTTTCCTTATGTACTTCTGTGTTTGTTCTTAAACCTGCAGTGAATTAACTTAGAAAATATATTGGTATCAAAAACACAAATGAATAAATAATTTCTTGCTTGGAGCATCACAGTTCACTTTAGAAACACTTTACTTGACAATGAATAAATAATATAATAATAAATTATTTCAAATATAAATATTTTTGGCACTTATTAAAAATATTTTAAAGTTTAACTTCATTACCAGTTATATAACCAGGGCCATTAGGGCTGTGTGACTCTATGAAATAACATTAGTACCTTTCATTATTGATCTTCCTTTTGATACTAGATGATATTTTTTTAATAAATGTTAAAATAACATGAAATATTACCCAAATGTCACAGATTCTATACTGTATGCACCCATTTGGAGACTTTGGTTAAATGCAGCAACAGCTCTAAAAGACTAATAGTATCTTTAGCAATACGGAACAATGAAAAGGGAAAAATAAGTTGCTATTAGGAACAGTGAAGGAAGGAGTGACATCTAGGCTGCCATTCTGGGAGAGTTCTCATCTTCTGAGCTAGTCTCCCCTCCTGCACACCCAGATGGGGCAGATGGGCTGGATGAGAGCAGGGATGAACTATAACCTCAGCCCATCACATCCACTACCTCCAACTCCTCAGTCAGATTGTTGTTGAATGTGGAAATGGAAGGGGAATTTCTAAAAGAGGTGTACTTCAAGTATTTAGTGTAATATAAAAACACTGAAATATAGGGGTCTGCAGCATCTTGCTGGGACTTAGGGTCTGCTTTCTCAGTTGTAAAATTAGGCCACTGACCTGGATCCTAGGTCATAAATTGGCAGCCCTCAGACCAAACTTGATCTGCAGAAGAGTTCTGTTCTACACAGTATTGCTATTATTATTACTATTATCATTATTATTTGTATTAATTGAATACATTTCAAATAGGACATTTCAAATAGCATTTTAAATTTCCAGCTTATCTTTAAAAAAAAATCAGCCTGTGCCTCCCTACATCACAATTGGCACAACTGGCTATAGCTGAGAAGTAAGACTCCCCACTCCCCACCTACTCTGAGAAAGAGGAAGGGTCTTCCATTCACTACCAGGACTGCTTCCCTCAACTGTTATTCCCAGCCCCTGTAAGTATTTGAATATGTGAACCCTGGAGCATGTAATTTCTAGAGACTATTCTAGCAATAAAATGTTATGAATCTCTGACTTAAGTTGTTTTAATAAAAGCAAAAGACTGTAGATAATAATAGTTCAACTATATTACAGGTGAAAATAGACTTTGCTTGGATAACCTGACAACAAAAACACCATACAGAATATAATAATTGTGTATTTTCACAGGGACAAAGGGTATATATATATATATTTTAAGAGTACATATATGTATATATGTATTTCTAATATAAATTGAGACACTAGAGGCATCTTTAATATATATATGCCCTTTGTCCCTGTGAAAATACACAATATATATATGTACATATATTCCTCTGAAGAAAAGCAGCAAATATGACCTATAAATTTCTTTCTATAGCAGAAATTTCTGTGACTTCCTGATCCACACTGAGATAAAACTGCTCTCCAAACCTAACCTGAAAGACTATTCAAAAGTCGTTCAACTTTTTATGTAAAGAGAACATCTTAATTTGTTGGCATACCATAAACCATACAATTTATCTAGAGAATGGCTTTAAACTGACCATTGACGTGTATACAACTATGCCTACTGAAACACTGATTTCTAAACACTTTCTTTGAATTTGAACTTCTTCATATCAAGATATCCAAAACTATTAGTACATTATGTCAGTCTCACAAAATTCTAATGAACTTCACAAATCTGCCTACTCTATTCTGAGTACAAAAATATTTAGCTTAATTATGATTTTAATGTGTCTACGTTGGTATTTGTGTTTACAACCACACAGATACAAACTCTTCTCCTTTAATTGGCCGGAGAGAATAAGAAAAGAGCAGAGGAGGACTTACTGTGTAATGATACACTCAAGCCAAACACAGCCCAAACCACCTCAAGGATGATTATGTGGACTAATGTTTCACCATTGTTCGAATATGATACAAACAGTACAGAAAAGTTCCAGAAAAATTGAGCTCTTCTTATATGGCACACAGTCATATGGCATACCAAATTTAAAAGAACCATGCAGAAGCAGTTATTACCATATGGTTATGGCAAGATGATGATTTAATTTCAATAAACATCATTTTGCACACTGAAAAAAAATATTTAGCCTATTTTGTTTTCCCATTACTTTATATAGTAATAAAATAATACCAAAAATGTTATTACCAGAAACAATAGTGTTGTATAATTATTAAAAAGTGAATCTCATGAAATCATATTAAAGAACAACAATTACCCCATGTTAAGTCTGATAATTCAAGGAAGAGACTTATATGTATACTAGAGGAGTTGTTGGCAAAGAAAATCTTTTCTCTGAATTCTGCATTTTGAAGGAAATTTTTGCCATTTCATTAGTTGAGGTATGATTCACCAACCAAAGGTCTATAGTTTGGTATCTTCCCCCTCCAACTTAAAGTAATCTTAAAACCATCTGCCCTTTATATGTTCATACTTTCACTTCTTTTTAAAAAATGGATCCTTCCTGGATCCTTTACATTGCTTTATGGTCTTAATAACAAATTATATCCCTATACTGTATTTTATGGATAGGGCTCCTAATGTCACTCCAGTCAGTTCTTGGCTATGTGTAATAACAGGACAAACGAAACATACATAAAGTAAAATTTTATGCAGCAATTTACTTAGTATTGTGTGGGAACATATGAACATATATTGAGAATATAAATAAAGATAATAACAATAGATAACATTTATTGTATAATATATGGAAATCTTTCCCTCCATGTCTTATTTAACCCTCACATTAATGGTATATAGTAAGTTTTTATCCCATTTTAAAGATGTGGAGACTAAGTATCAAAGAAGATGAATAATTTAACCAATTACATGATTAAGTCAAAGGTGGAGCCTTTATCTTAACTGACTTTTGTGACTACAAAGCTTATGGGTTATTTCTTATGGTGCCTGACAGCTAAGAGACTCTACTAAAGTTAATGTTTACTTTTAAAATTCTAAGTGCTGAACATATACCTCTTAATATATACATTACCTTTCCACTTCAGTCATTGGTTAAACTTGTTTTTATTATACCTAGTCTATTCACACTGAATGGGTATGATATACTGTCTTGTAAGGAAATTATGTTAAACATATAATCTTTTTTTTTTAAGATTTTATTTATTTATTTGACAGAGAGAAATCACAAATAGGCAGAGAGGCAGGCAGAGAGAGAAGAGAAAGCAGGATCCCCGCTGAGCAGAGAGCCCGATGCCAGGCTGGATCCCAGGACCCTGGGATCATGACCTGAGCTGAAGTCACTGAGCCACCCAGGTGCCCCTAAACATATAATCTTACAAAATTCTTCCACTGGCAACATAGAGGCTTTGTAGTCTCAGTCCCATTTGTCAGGTCAAAGTCCAATGAATGTTTAATGCTTTGCCTAAGGTTTCAATTTCTAGAGAGACAAAGAGAAAGCCCCCCAAACCCCCTACCCCCAGTTCTAGACTAGGGTTTGTACTAAGTCTTTTTTTTTTTTTAACCCCTGCTAACTTCAATCAACTGATTTTTACTCTTCAACTTCTTAAATTATGTTGATCTCTTACTCACTACTTTTGGTTTTATATAGTATTAAGATTTGACATCAACATTCCCTATATCTTTTCATTCTTAATTCTGAGTGTTTCCATCTGATTGCTTATTTTTGTACTTCATGGGGTTTTTTTTTTCCTTATTTCTGTTTTACCCCAATTATCCAGGAAAGGCTGCCTGCATCTTTTGAAAGCTCTGATGTTCTCAATGAAAAGACCTTCTAAATGACCTTGTTTGTCTCCCTTGGAGTTGCATATCATAACTTCAAATGCCTCACTAAAATGTTACCCGTTTGGCATCAGTATACAGAAAAGGCTGCACTCTGTGATAAGAAGTACAGTGTTTTTCTAGCGAGAGAATAGAAAATAGTGCCATTTTTTCTTCACGGAAAAAGGGGTAATATAGTTTCCTCAGATTTAGCTGCTATTTCAAACACAATGGTACTAGAACTAGTTCATAAGGAATTTGTAGCAACAGTACCACATGAACCAGTAATTAATATTCTGGTCATGGGTCTCTATTAGTGTTGCTCCTTTAGAAATCCTTTTTCTAGAAATGTTCTTCCTTGGCTACAAAAACAATTACTCAATGCTTTTATGGATCAGAAAAGAAGTTGGGTAGAAGAAGCAAGTATGAGAGACTCAAACTAAGTAACTGAAACTCCTGGGTTGCCAAACTTGCAGAGAGTATGGCTTGCAATTAATGATATGTCCAACCTCTTTCTCACTTTTGTGTACTTGGTTTTATTCTAATGAGAACCTTGAAGACAGACTACATTTAATGTGTTATTCCACGGGAGGTGGGGGGGAGCCCTCATATGAATATAAAGTTGAATTTACATTTAAATACTGCTAAGTCAGTTCAGACCCTAACACTGCAGACTGACTCTGGCCCTGTCAAATTCCCAGCGGTGTCTATGGCAGTGATGCCACCAGAGGGCAGGGTTTGACTTCCAGACATGGTGGCTTCCTCCTTCCAGAGGTAACTTTGGGGCCGCTACAATAGCCCTCAAATCCCTTAAAGCTCTTATAATGATTCTAAGCCCAAATCTCTTTTCTGGTGTACTTATGCAGGATCCTGGAGTCCTGGAAAATGCTTAGAGAGGATAATTTCTAGAATGATCTGGCACAACAAATATTTAGTCAACTCATAATTTCAGAGCTCCTACTAAGTACTCAACATAGTGTCAGATATTTGAAGGTCATTCAGCAGGATTTTACCTTTTGATCTATAGTTTCCCTGGGATTATATGAGTATAATACCTGAAATAAAAGCTACTAATAAACTGTAGTATACAGTTAACTTATTCCATAAAAAAAAAAAAAAAAAAACAGGAACTACAGATACCAAGAATTAAGAAAAAGGGGGGGGGACTAGAATAAGGTTTCTCAAGAGCTGCACAATTGATATCTTAGGCTAGATAACTCTTTATTGTGGGGTCCTGCCCTGTGCCTTATAAGATGATTAGTAGTATCCCTGGTCCGTACCCACTACATGCAAATAACAATGCTTCTCCCCCACCCCCCTGTTCTAAGAACCAAAAATGTCTTCAGACATTGCCAAATGTCCCTGGAGGGCAAAATTACCCCTCATTAAAAAGCAATGAACTAGAGTATGAATGATGACCTTAGCCCCCAAAACACCTTGAAATTTTAGAACCTCAAAAATACGGGGTGCCTGGGTGGCTCAGTGGGTTAAAGCCTCTGCCTTTGGCTCAGGTCATGAACTCAGGGTCCTGGGATCGAGCCCCGCATTGGGCTCTCTGCTTGGCAGGGAGCCTGCTTCTTCTCTCTCAGGGAGCCTGCATCCTCCTCTCTCTCTGCCTGCCTCTCTGCCTACTTGTGATCTCTCTCTGTCAAGTAAATAAAATCTTTAAAAAAAATGTAAGGACCTGCTCTCTCAGCCTCAGTTTCCTCATCTGAAAAATGGGAATAATGCCACTTATTCTCACAAGCCTTATTGTAGTTTGTTAGGACTACCTTAACAAAACACCATAGCCTGGGTGGCTTCAACTACAGAAATTTACTTTCTCATGGATCCAGGCTAGAAGTTCAAGATCAAGGTGCTAGCACGGTTGGTTTCTGGTGAGACCTTTGTCCTTCACTTGCAGATGGCCACTTTCTCATAGACTTCTCACATTGCTTTTCCTTCATGTAAGCACATTCCTGATGTGGTCTTCCTCTTAGGAAAATACCCATCACATTGGATTAGGGCCCCAACCTCATGACCTCATTTACCAATAATTACCTCTTAAAAGGTCCTACCTCCAATACAGTCACATTGGATATTAATGTTTCAACCTATGGATGTTAAAAGGACACAATTCAGTCCAAAACAGGGCTCTTATATATAGGAAAGCAATTATCATGATGCCTGGTACATAATAAACATCCAATTAATCATTACTCATAAATATTACCAATGTTAATACTAAGCCACATTTATAAGTCCTCTTAGTGAATCAGATACCAGTAAAATCACAGAGGAGTATTAAACAACTGTACATTAAATAAGTTTGTTTGAACACTGAGTGTCACTTTGTGCTGAAGTTATTAACTGAAAAATTTAAATTGACATTTTCCCCACTGATACAGCTAATCACTTCAATGATGCTCTATCTTCCTTTATGTGAAGTTCAAAGGGCAGTAGGTCTTGCTTCCCCAGCATCTGATGAGTAGTTAATATTCCATGAATAAACTTGTAAGTACTTTGGGGGATTTCTCCGTGTAAAGAAAATACAGTAGTCGCCCCCCCCCCCCCGATGTGTGGTTTCGCTTTCCACAGTTTCACTTACCTACCATCTGGAAGCAGATGATCCTCCTCCTGACATACTGCCAGAAGGTCAATAGTAGCCTAATGCTAGGTCACAGCCTATGTCATTCACCTCACTTCATATGGTCACATCAATATTTGATCATCTCACATCATTATAAGAAGAGTCAGTACAATACAAGGTATTTTGAGAGAGAGACCACATTCACATAACTTTTATTACAGTATATTATTATAATTGTTCTGTTTTATTATTAGTTATTGTTCTTAATCTCTATGCCTAATTTATAAATTAAATGTTATCACAGGCACTCATGCAGAGGGAAAAAAAACACTCTATATATAGAGTTATACTATTCATTACTGGGGGTCTTGGAATGTATCCCAACAAATAAGGGAGGAGTACTGCAAATATTTCTCCAAGAGAAGGCTTAAGAATGATAATTCATATTCACCCTCTAATTTGTTTTATAAGCTTCATCTATCTACAGAAGATAGACCCAAAATAAATTAGAGAGAGAAAATAGTTTCAAACATCCATGGTCTTCAGCTGGAACCAAGTAACTGTGGAAATTTTGAAATTGCAAAGGAACATGGACTTTCTTTAGCCAAAAATATTTGTTTATAAAAACTTGAGGATGTTAGACATTTCTATCACACTGGCTTAGCATTTGAAATTTCTGCTGGCTTAAGTGCAATTTTGCTGTCCTATTTCCGACTGTGGGGTTCCCTCCCTAACCACAACAGATTTCAGATTGGAGGCTTATAACTCTGAGGACAAGAACAGAGTCAACTTAGCTAGCTGAAGAACGGGAGGAATTTTATTGTTGTGAAGAGAGGGAAGCGCTGTTGTTATAGCAGGTTCAGGAAGCGTGGAGTTGACGTTGGCAGTTTTTGACTTGAACGGTTTTGTTGTCGGTCACAAAAGCAGAAATTGCTTGCTGAAAGCAAAGGCCAGAAAAGGAGGGAGTTGCTATGGCTAAGTTCAAAACAAGAGGAGATGGTGGTCTTGGTGTGGCAGAGAATGTTCAAAAATATTCTCCTTGTCCTTAAAGAGTTGCCGCTGCATGAGTAATGTGCCACTTCACTACATAGCCCTTCTATGCAGAAGTGCTATATTTCCACTTTACAAACCAAGGGATACATTTTAGTTTACATTTAGAGGAGAAACATATAATCGAAAGCAAAAATGGTATAATATCTTATGCAGCTCTCTGGGAAAGAGTTCATTTTTTTGCCCTGCCACTCACACTGCACACAAATAGTAGGAATATACTTTAATTTCAAATCTGACGTGTGACATCTGGTAACCCATTTATTGCTAATGAAGTTTTCACAGGAAGCAGCAATCACCGGTATCTCATTGTATTTTTCAGTTGGCAAAGTATTGTTACCTTTCATTGGCCCAGCATTTGTGCCACTTATCATAGGCAGTTTGGTTAGAAAATACAAGTAGTCCCACATAGAAGTGAACGGAATGGTAAGTAACAGCAGGTAGAATGGTCTAAACTTCTTATTACAATCAGAAGTCATTGTAATTTATATTTAAAAATTATATAGGTATTCAAGAGAATGACTGGAGCTGGCAGGACCATCCAGTCCAAGTAGCCTGTCAGCATGCCGTCAGCCTCCCTCTCTGAGCCTCCTTACCTCTTTCTGGTACGCTAGCTTCTTCCACTTGCAGTGCCCAGTGCAGTTTCGCAGTTCCCCTTCTCCAGATTTGCTTATAGGGAGGAAATTAGTTGCTTATACCATAGCATAATTTAATAACACTAACAAAAGTCTCAAATCTACAAAATCTTATGACATCTCCACATACATAATCTCATGAGGTTCCCAGCAATGTTGTGAGCCTGGTAGGACAGGTATTTTTTTACTTCTCCATTATCATTATCATTTTTTATATGAAGAAAATGAGTCATCGGTTAAGAGAAAAGCTGAAGACTCCATAGCTCATAAGAGGTAAATTCATGTACTGATTCGGATCTTTTGGTTCCCATCACCTTGCTGTTCCACTGTGTTAGTCTGGCTTTCACCTGAGTCAATGTATCTCCTCCCTCAAATAGGTCTTGGAGGTATGGAAGTGGGTATTCTCAACCCGATTCCACTTAAAGAAATTCCAGACATTTATGAATGAGTGCAAGGAGTATTTTATTAGATAATACCTGTTGGGCACTCCTTAACTACACTGAATGTAGTCCTGAATGTCTGGAAAAATACATAGTCTAATGAATAATTCTCAAGCTGTATTTTACAAGTCTGTCATCTTAGTTTGGGTTTTGATGCCTCAGAAGAGCCAAATGAAAGCATTTCAGCTGAGGGCACTTTTGTCATTTGTTGGATTTGGTTTTGCCTATTAATCATGATTAGCAGCATACAAGCCAGAGTTGCAAATTAAGATGAGAGTAGGGCAATGATTTTAAAACATTACTGTGCATCAGAACTACCTGGAGGGCTTATTAAAACATAGCCTGCTGGACCCCACCCACAGAGTTTCTGATTCAGTAGGTCTGGAGTGGGGCTTGAGATTTGCACTCCTAAGGAATTCCCAGGTGAGACTGATGCTGCTGTTCCTGGGACCACATTTTCAGAGCCATTGTTAGAAGGGCTCTATAGGTGAGAGAAGCATCTAATGCTGTATTGTCCAATTTGGGAGTCAGCCCCAAGTGATGACTGAACTCTTGGAGTGTTCAGCTACTTTCGACTGAGATGTGCTGGAAACATAAAACTATATTCCTAATTTTTTAAAACAAAGGTAAAATATTTTTATTTTTATATTGATTACATGTTTAAAGGATAATATTTTGGATATATTGGATTAGATAATGTATTATAAAAATTAATTTCACCTGTTTCTTTTTACTTGTTTAGTGTGGCTACTGGGAAACTTTTATTTACATATGTGGTTCACATAAAATTTCTTTTGAATAGCACTGACTGAAAGAATTGGAAAATAGCAGTGGGTTTAGTAAACCACAGAAAATACAAATCCCAAAAGCTATAAGTGCTTCAGGATCCAAAGAAAATAAATTTAGTCTGAGGGCTCCACTTTATACACAAGACATTTGCTGCCATAATTATTAAATGTAGAAGCCATACAGTATCTACCATTTGACCTTTCTTTCAGCATTAATCAAATGCCTCATTATAATTCTTGAAATAAATGCATTAGATTAAAATAATGAAAAGTATTTCTGCTGAATTTCTGAATGAAAAAATATCATTAGTTTTTTAAGATCTGAGCTTTCCTTCATTAAATTTCACTTATCCTTCCATTACAGAAATCATATTGTAAAATTTATATTTTCAAAGTGCTTTTATGTCTTCCTAAGACTTCACTGTTTACCTTTAACAATCTATGAAACAGAAGTGAGAACAAGGGTATTTCCATTCTAAATATGTTGTAATATCTAAAGGATAACAAAGAGGTTAAATTACCTGTGTATGATTATGTCAGTGGTTAGTGACAGAGCAGACTCTGACAGAACCCTTGTCCAGTGCTTTCTCTAATAGACTATTCTGCTGTCTCTCAGTTTTTACACATTTGGATGTTTAAAAATAAAAGTAGCATACAAAACTGTGCTTTTAAAAAAATGTAACTCTATGATAAAATCAAACATTGCCTTTACAGAATTCACTTTCATAGGACAAAAGTCCATTTACCCTTCAAAACACTGACCAATGTAATGCTTCAAAATATTATTCTAAATAATATATTACTGTGAGGTTCTTTTATAATACTCTGCCTTGGCCTTTGTTTTTTTTAATCTGGGCAACTGAATCCCATCAACTATTTGCTAAGCTTTAAAAAGTTGTTTTTTCCCCACAAAGAAATCTGAAAGTAGATTTCTTTTGTATGAGTTATTTTAACAATAACACACTGTGCCACCTTTTACATAGGATGATGTAATCCTGACTCCCTAACTTCAGGGCATGCTTGTAATTTTGATTTGCAGCCATGAAATAATCCTTTCACCTGGAATTGCCAATGAATTACACAGGTGATGCCTGAGAGGTTCATGGTCTAGAAACCAATCAAGCTAGTCTAGATTAAGGCTGAAATCTATACCCTTGACCTCAATAACCTAGGGTCATAACCAGCTATCCAAATGCTGTGCTGGGAAAATATTTCTTTGAGTAGATAATCTAAAAAATGGGGAAAGGGGCGCCTGGGTGGCTCAATGGGTTAAAGCCTCTGCCTTCGGCTCAGGTCATGATCTCAGGGTCCTGGGATCGAGCCCCACATCGGGCACTCTGTTCCGTCGAGAGCCTGCTTCCTCCTCTCTTACTCTGCCTGCCTCTCTGCCTACTTGTGATCTCTGTCAAATAAATAAATAAAATCTTTAAAAAAAATAAATTAAAAAATGGGGAGTAAAACCAATGTCACTGTAATGTAATATTCTTACATAGAGTTTATTTATCTTCAGTAAAAGGTAAAATTCATTTTGTTTTTAAGAAAAAGACTTCTTGTATTTAACTATCAAATCTTATTAAATCATTGTGGCATTAATAACATCCATATCGATAGATAGATGTTGGCAGATTTAATGATTTATCAGTAGGTCATTTCTACTTGTTAAGCCATCATTGCCTTTGTCTTCAAAAGATATATACCTGTTCCGAAGAAAGGTTATAAAATTTCAGTGTTTCAGGAAATTTCTTTTTTTTTTTTTTAAGATTTTATTTATTTTTTTTGACAGAGAGAGATCACAATTAGGCAGAGAGGCAGGCAGGCAGAGAGAGAGAGAGAGAGAGAGAAGCAGGCTCCCCGCTGAGCAGACAGCCCGATGTGGGGCTCGATCCCAGGACCCTGTCATGACCTGAGCCAAAGGCAGCAGCTCAACCCACTGAGCCACCCAGACACCCCTCAGGAAATTTCTTTAACCATTTACCAGTTCCCTGAGAATGCAGAGGTCTAGAGGAGCTAAGTGACTGGGTTAATTTAAGGTCACTTAGTGAATGAGAAAGCCAAAATTAGAATCCTAGTCTCCTTATACATTGTGTAGGACCAATTTGTAGAATATCATTCAAAAAATATTCCAACTGCAATCAGAACATTGGGCAATTTGAGGAAACATATACAATATGGGTAATATTTGATTCTTCTAGCTTGTATGATTATGTAGTGTTAAAATTTTTAATCTGAAATGAATTGCCATGTGGCCAGTAAAATCTAACATAAAATTCATAATCATATAAATTCTATAATAATATCATAATTTCTTAAGAGTACAAATTAATTAATGCTTCCTTTCTTTCCCAGTAACTTTCCTCATACCCCTTAAAGTGGAATGTGAAATGAGATAGGCAGTTTCTGCTGCTGATTTAAAGTCTCAGAGAAGCAAATCTGAAGTAATTTAACATATAAAATTTGGGATTTTGCTCACAAGTTGGGTAAAACAGCTGTTGATGGAGATGCCCACACAGGAGCTGCCTTTTTCATTTATTGAAAAAGAAAAGCTTGTGAACAGTCTCCAAGAGTCCTATTATTAAAAATGATGTTTCCTCCCTTTTGATGAATGGCTGAGATGCTGATCCTTTGAAATGTGGTTATGGTTCCCTTGGGGAAATTCTATGAGTCCCTAAGTTGAGAAATTGGGGAGTATAAGAGAACTGGAGTTTATTTATATACAAGCTGGATTTATTTTTCTTTTCTCTTAGTCTGTGCTCTTTCAACTCTTTCTAGGCTCACTAAAGCCTTCCATGACCCTCTATTTTTAACATAAGAATATTTTCTACTAACACCAACAGGTCAAAGGATGATTTCTAGCATATGATAGACTTAATGACATATATCTCATCCCTACCTGTTTCTCTTTTCTTTTTGAGATTAAAAAAATTAAAAATACAACAAAAGACAGCCAAGAGTTTAGTATAGAAAAAGAGTAGGAAGAAATATCTTAGGAATAAAGGGAGTTGTTTGGGGGCTTGAAATATTCATCACAAGTGAAATATTTGAACTGTAATTTATGATAAGTAGAAGTTCTATAGTGGAGAGAAATTGAATTATAATTTAGTGTTACATTATTGATATTAAAGTACTGAATAATTCTAATAAGCAAAAATTTAGGATTCCCATTTTACTTTCCTTGAAGTGTATACCCTAACTTGGAAGGAACTTCTGAATTTCCTTTCATAAAGCTGAGTTCTTTCTATTCTTGGGCTATTTTGGAAAGCAGAGGGGAGGGCTAGTTGAGGATGGCAGAACATGTAACCACCATCACCACAGTTGGTTACCATTGGTTATGTGCAGAAATAAGGCGGCAGTTCTATTCTCATTTCCTGTGAGAGCAGGCCACCGTGAATGATGTTGACTTGGGAAGAGGGCCAGAAGCCATTGTTTACTGCTTAGACATATCATACAGCCATCCATTCAGTTTAAGGACACTGACTCTTGAGCACTTATTTAGTATGCATAAATAATTGCAACAAAATATATTGTGTGTTCTAAGAGAAATATTCACCTAGGAATTGAAGAGGTAAACAAAATCTTCTCCCAGAAAAGTATTTAACATAGAGAGGTTAGTCTAGGATTGCCAGCCATTCTCTCATGCATCAGATTTAAAAGCATTTCTGGTCACTAGACCCATGATACCAAGCTCTCTGCCATGCTTCCTTCTTCATGGCTGTCAGGATTACCATGATGGAGGAGAGTACCACCAGAAGGGCTTAGATGCTTCATTAAAAGGCATGAGGGGAGCAGGGGTGAGCATGAATAAGGGCAAGACTATAATCCAAAGTTTATTGGGTCCAAGCAACTTAGCCATTATCTCCAAATAATGTGTAGGGCAACTTCCAGTCAAGATAAGGACAATGAACTAAGCAATCATGGACATTACCCTTCTTTCTTGAAACACATAAAATATCAAATCACAGCTCTGAGTAAGAATTGAGACCACATGTGGCACCTGGGTGGCTCATTCAGTTAAGCATCTGCCTTTAGCTCAGGTTATGATCACAGGGTCCTTTCAGGTTATGATCACAGGGTCCTTAGATCAAGCCCCGCATAGTAGGGCTTCCTGCTCAGTGGAGAGCCTGCTTCTCCCTCTCTCTGCCCCACCTCCCAGCTCATGTTCTCTCTTTCTCTCACTCACTCTCGCTCTTGCTTTCAAATAAATAAATAAAATCTTTAAAAAGAAGAAAGAAAAAAAGAATTGAGACCACATGGGCCAGAGAAGAACCAATACCAGTTACACAACCGAGATAAAGTTTTATTGAGTTTACCAGGATGGAAGTCAAGACCATTAGACACAGGCACTAAAGGCAAGTGAAACTGGCTTTCCTGGTTAAAGCCAGAAACTGTAAATTTACTGCCTATTCTGACCAAAGACTAGATAACTTCTGCAGACCAGCTAAAAATTGGAGAATGGGCAGGAAGCCTAATCTGCATTAGTGAAGAAAAATTATGGCATTGGAAAGTAGGCTGAGAACTAGTATTAAAAACTTATCCATATCAAGGGACTATTGTATATCCAAGCAGAAATCTCACAGGCTATCATCATCCAGACACCAAGCCTCCTAAAGAAGTTAATACTACTACAGATTAACTCAAAAGATTACAAAATTTAGATGTAGGTAAATGCCAAGCAGAGTTCGGTAGATGAATCAAATAGAATCTACATGAGAAGAGCTATGAACTACAAATAGGAAAGCAATTGGATAGGGGCTCTTAACATACAGATGTTCAAAATGTCTGAAGAGATAAGGGTACAAATAGACCCCATAAAATAAGAACAGAAGGTTAAGAAGTAAGAACAAGTGGATTCGAAATAGAAACGAGTAGAACCCTAAAAATTTTACTGCCAACTTCTATGATTCAATGAATTCACAAATGGATACTGACTAACAGTTGTTCCTGGTAGAATGCCTCATTCATTACTGAGAGAAAAAAACACACAGGAGCAGAAACAGTTGTTTTTTAAAGTCTGAATTATAAAATAAGAGCAATAAAGAGAATGACTTTTGAACAAGATGGTTTATTGAGCTGCCCAGCACTCCAAGCAAATGACTTACGAACACTACTCTACTCTTCCAGATATTTGAGAAAGATACTTTGATAGAAGATTATTCTAAAATATAATTACTTTGTCTTTTAGTTCTCTCTTTATTATCATAGGAAACTATGCGGTATTTTTTTTTCCTTAGATTGAAAACTCATTAAAAAAGGAGCTTGTAATGAACAATTTAATTAGATTGGTTTTGGCTTGCCTAAGAGCTTAAGAAGGTATTAATATTCTAATCAAAAGTCTTGGGGAAATATTCTTAGAAAGAAACAAAGGAAAAGACTGAAAGATGAAGGAAGGGAGGGAGGGAAGGTAGGTAGTAGGTAGGAAGGGAAAAGGAAAGAAAGAAAAGAAAACCTTCCTTCTTAGGCTTGTTTTTAAGAATAAAGGAAGCTGTCAAGGAACACAAGGTATCTACAATGAAAACAAGCAGTGGATAAATGTAGAGTAGCCACTATGAGCCAACCTTGTGTTTACAGCAGACTGAAAGTTCCCACCTGATTCATGGCCAGTGTATTCAGCTGTTTAAGATGATTTTTTTTATTCATACTCTGAGAGAACATCCTGGTATTTTTAGCCTTTTATGGCATCAGAAAGAACTTACCAATGATAAACGTTGTTTTTTGTTTTTTGTTTTTTTAAAAAGGACCTTTTTTTTTTTTTTGAGCCATAGCTAGGTCAACGTTTGCCTTGCATTCAAAAAATAATAGTAAAAATTTTTTAAAAACCACATTTATTAAATGCATACTGTTTGAAAGATATACCCAGTGCTTTTGGGTTATCTCATTTAATTCCTGTAACAATCATGTACACTAAGAATCACTGTTCCCATTCCTCCAATAGGAATAATAAATATATTAAAATATGATAAAATAATAAATAAGGGAACTGAGGCTCATGTTCAGAGAAATAGGGTGACTTACCCAGAGCTATACAGATTTCGAAGTAGCAGAGGAAGATTCCATTATAAATGGCTTTTTTTAAGATTTTATTTATTTATTTGACAGAGAGAAAGAGATCACAATTAGGCAGAGAGGCAGGCAGAGAGAGGGGGAGAAATAGGCTCCCTGCTGAGCAGAGAGCCCAATGCGGGACTTGATCCCAGGACCCTAAGATCATGACCTGAGCCAAAGTCATAGGCTTAACGCACTGAGCCACACAGGCACCCCCCATTCTAAGTGTTTTGACTCCAAATCCCATCTCTTTCCCCCCTAAGAAGAAATGGTGCTATGGAATTCATATAAGGCACAGAGCCTGTGTAAAAACTGTGGTGAGGCCAAGAAATAGGGAGAGATGGATCCTCCTGTGTTTTTTTATCAGTATATCCTACCTGCCTAAAACTCTACTGGGAGAAGTAGTACAATGAAATATAAGCTGCTTTCTGGGACTTCCTGATAGATCGCATCTCTTTCCTTTGGCTCCTCCTTTCAGCTTCAAAGAGGAAAGACCCTACTCTTTCCCACTCATTTATCATCAATCACAGGTGCCTACTAATCACAAGAGTTCCATTTTCCCTCTTTCCTGAGAATCTAGTTTTTCTAGAAAAGTCTATCAGTGGCAACAATGCTGACTGAGAACGATATTCCTTGCACATCACTACGGCCCATGTCACCCTCGCATCCAGCACACATTCAGACCCAACACCACTGTTCAGGGGGTTGTGTGGTATCTGTAAATTTACAACAGCAGTTTCCCATGGATGATGCTGAAGACATTCATAAGGAGGGAAAAGTTCAAGTGATAACAGTCTCTTACCTACCTCGGCTGACCCACTATCGCCTTTAAGTTCTAACCCCTCTGTTTCCCATACATCCTCCAAAGTCCAAATGCCATCTTCTCTGGGAAGTGCCCCTGATCACTCCCCCAGTCTCCCACCACACCAAGCTGGGTCAATGATAAATACAGACTATTCCATATGACCATGTTATGGTACAATATTCAGCACTGGCGATAATTCTGTCTTTAAAGCTCTTGGATGCCCCCACTGGTAGACTCAAATGCCTGAAAAGAGAATATGAACTTTCTCACTTTGCATCCCTAACTCCAACACATAGTAGGTGTTCAGTGAATATATGATAAATGGATGACTGCCCACTGAATGCACTGTTTGCATTTATGCTTCCCTGTGCTTGCTCCCACTGTTTCTATCATCTCAAATTCCTGTCCTCTTTCTGATCCCCTCAAATATAAGAAAATTTGTTTCCTTACCAAACAGGAAGTCTTGTCATTACTTACATAAATATTTATGTAAAATGTTCGTCTAATTAGTATATTCAGTGTGATGTCTGTAGTTTCTCAAGTGATATACACATTTAAATAATAAATGTCTGGAACGCCTGGAAGATTCAGTCAGTTAAACATCTGCCTTTGGCTCGGGTCATGATCCCAGGGTTCTGGGATAGAGTCCTGCACTGGGCTTCTTACTCAGTGGGGAGCCTGCCTCTCCCTCTGCCTGTTCCTCCTCCTGCTTGTGTGCTCTCTCTCTCTCTCTCTGACAAATAAATAAAATCTCTAAAAATTAATTAATTAATAATAAATTTCTTACTAAAATATCCAGGAATGTTTCCCTAGTTGTTCAGAGCCGCCTTCTATATATTAAACATTAATCATTAATATGGATCAGTGAGAACTGAAAAAGAAACCAACCTCAGATTGTGAAGGAATTGGAGTCCAAAACTGTTTGTAAATTGGTCCTTTAAAATGCAAACTTTTTCCCATAGAAATTCTTTAATAAATGATGGTTATAGTTCCAGACTATTCAATAAAATTCTACTCATTCCAGACACAGTATTAATGGAACGAGCCTGAGACATGTACTCTTAGAGTTAGGGTCAAGAGAGAAAGAAGAGAAAGAGGAAAATTTCCTCCCTACTTTCAAGCACCCAAGCTTATGGCACCCAGGGTATTCTAAAATATTAAGTTTATTCCTTCCTATCTGTTAGTGCCCTTGTGGCCAAGCTGAAACAAATATTTACCTCTGTCCTAGTTTTCAGTTATGGAGTTCACCCAGGCTGCTTTTTAATCTTTGAGATTCTTTAACCTTGACATTTTCACTTTTTTCCTAGGCAAAATCCAACTGATCTCAACCAGATGTTAAAAGAACAAATAAGTAAATTAATACACATTAAGGCGTAAATGACTGCTAGCCCATAAACCTTTTATGAAGCATTTAATTTTTAATAGAGAATAGTTGTTTACCTAAAGGAATTCTTAATTTTAAACTGGCATGATTTCAGTAACTTTAATAAAATAAACTGAAAAATCAGCAAAATATAGGGAAATCCTTCTGGGTGAGGAAGAAATAGGTCATATCTCCCTGAGAGCCTAGCCCTAGTTTCCATTATATTTATTCCTTCTTTTCATCATCTTCTGTTTTGGAAACCACATATTTCTAAAAGTACTGAGGCTTTTTTTTTTTTTTTTTGTCTATTTGGTTTGGTTTTGCTTTTGGTTTTGATTTTTTATTCAAGGTGAGACCCAGGTTAACATTAAGTATCTTCTATAAGATCCTTTCAGGAACAAAATGTAAATTACTCCATTAGCCCCATAGAAACTAGTCTCAATATGCTATACTCATAGCTTTTAAACTATATGCTATTTACTCATTCTTGTGTCCTCTGGCTGCATTATTCGTCGAACATTTATCATCTGTCCCCTGGAATAGGCTGGGCCCTCCATCAGTAAACAAGATTATTTGAAACAGGCCCTACCATCAAGAAGCTGACATACCAGTAGAGAAGACAGGTCAACAGACAATTATAATATAGTGTTAATCCCTGCATCCAAAGTGCCAAAGTGGCTTAGCAAATGGAATAGCCAATTGCCCAGACAAGTCAGAAAGGCTCCACAGAGGATGTGACATTTGCTTGTTTGTGGATACTAATGCTCCCATGAATGAAAAGAGAAGAAAGAAATTTTCAGTTATGTAAGGCTGAGTATAAAAGGAGGAGATAATGGGGACAGGAAGCCAAAACCTTGGATAAGAATAACTACCTCTTGGGAGAGACAAAGAGGCCACTTAAGAAACTCTTTCTTCTTAGTGTTCTCTCTTAAAATCTGGCTGCTTGAGTCTCATCCCTCTCACAGCACCACTTTACACCAAGATGAACACTATCTAGGTGTTTCCCTCTCACAGCACCACTTTACACCAAGATGAACACTATCTAGGTGTTTATATTTGTCCAGCTCTGATGGATGCCAAGCACAGCTATCCTGGAAAGATTAGTAGTGTCTTATTTTGTCCAGGATACAGCAGGAATGCACAGCCATGACCTTCTAGGGACCTGCTCCTGGTGTAGCAAGAGGATCTTTACTCAGCACCCTTTCCCCACCCATCAAGCCTCACCTGTGCGGGATGCTGAGCTTTTACCTCAGAGTGTGCCTGTGCCACATGGTGCGATATTACTACCCTCATGGCATACTCAGCCTTCCTCCCATGGGTTTTCTGATGGACTCTGCTAGGGCAGAATATGTTGATTTTCTAAATCACATAAATGAATAGCTTGATTACTTCTTATGTAAATTATTGAAGCAAATATTTACAGAAGTCTTTATGGAGCTCATTCCTGAGCATCTGATTCTTCTGAAAATCCTAAAGAACTGCTATCTTAAGCCCCCATGAAAGACATGTTTTATTGATAATCCTGACCTATTCTGCTCACTTGACATTCTTGTTATACAGAAATGTTCACTCCAGAGTTCACTCCAGAAATGGCTGGCAAGCACATAAGTTAGGAGATTCAGTCTCTTGTGCTAGACTGAGTTTGAAGTTAAAGAATAAAGTGGGTATTGCCTGAAGTGGCCTGGGAAACCATGACAAGAATACTGTTCCACAAAGTTTTGAGCACCCCCCTTATCCCTTCCTAAATCAGTTCCCACAATGACCAACTTCCTCTGTAACCTAGAGGCAGCTATTCTGACAACTTCAGGGAGAATGCTAATAAGGTTTATACTTAAGTAAAGAATGTGAAATGAAAGAAATGATTTGACGAATAAGATATAGATGTGTCACATTTCTAAGGTTAAAGACAAATTACTTAGCCTTGTCTACCTCTGGAAAAACTCAAGTCTTCCTGAATAACTAATTTAATTCAGTGTTATTTTCTGAGATTTAGATTAGGAGTTTTTTAATTAATTTGGAAGCTAGGATTTACTTCTAGAAAAAATGCAAAGGACCTAAATTAAGTTTATTCACATAGGATCCCCACTTTCATTTGTCTGGAGGGTATTTATCACTTCCTAGAAAAGCAATATGTTCTAAAAACTGATTCAATGTGTAAATTAGATTTTCTCAGTTCAGTTTTTCTCCAAAAAATATGATCTATTTTTTCCTAAGACTAAAGTTGAGTTACAGTATTTATGATTGAAAAATAAAACTATATGTTTATAACTGAAAGTTAAATATTTTTTACCTCTTCATTTTTATTTTCTTTAGGTGCATCTGGCCTAGTGTCTAAGACTAATTAATAACCCAAGAGATCAAAATGATTCTCAACTCCTCCACTGAAGATGGTATTAAAAGAATACAAGATGACTGTCCCAAAGCTGGAAGGCACAATTACATATTTGTCATGATCCCTACTTTATACAGTATCATCTTTGTGGTTGGAATATTTGGAAACAGCCTGGTAGTGATTGTCATTTACTTTTACATGAAACTGAAGACTGTGGCCAGTGTTTTTCTTCTGAATTTAGCACTGGCTGATTTATGCTTTTTACTGACCTTGCCATTGTGGGCTGTCTACACTGCTATGGAATACCGCTGGCCCTTTGGCAATTACCTATGTAAAATTGCTTCAGCCAGTGTCAGTTTCAACCTCTATGCCAGTGTGTTTCTACTTACATGTCTAAGCATTGATCGTTACCTAGCTATTGTTCACCCAATGAAGTCCCGCCTTCGGCGCACAATGCTTATGGCCAAAGTCACCTGCATCATTATTTGGCTGCTGGCTGGCTTGGCCAGTTTGCCTACTATAATCCACCGAAACGTATTTTTCATCGAGAATACCAATATCACGGTTTGTGCTTTCCATTATGAATCCCAAAATTCAACCCTCCCCATTGGACTGGGCCTAACCAAGAATATACTGGGTTTCTTGTTTCCTTTTCTGATCATTCTTACAAGTTACACTCTTATTTGGAAGACACTAAAGAGGGCTTATGAGATTCAGAAGAACAAGCCAAGAAATGATGATATTTTCAAGATAATTATGGCAATTGTGCTTTTCTTTTTCTTTTCCTGGGTTCCCCACCAAATATTCACTTTTCTGGATGTATTGATCCAGCTGGGCATCATACATGACTGTAAAATCGCAGATATTGTTGACACCGCCATGCCCATCACAATTTGCATAGCTTATTTTAACAACTGCCTGAACCCTCTCTTTTATGGCTTTCTGGGGAAGAAATTTAAAAAATATTTTCTCCAGCTTCTGAAATACATCCCCCCAAAGGCCAAATCCCACTCAAGCCTATCAACAAAAATGAGCACACTCTCCTACCGCCCCTCAGACCATGGACATGCATCCACCAAGAAGTCTGCCTCATGTGTTGAAGTTGAGTGACACACTTGAAGTAATCTTGTGAAAGAAGGAGCAAGAAAAACATTCCTCTACAGCATTTCACTACCAAATGAGCATTAGCTTCTTCTCAGAATTTAAGAAGAAAAAGGTTATATGGTCTCAATGAACCTTTCCAAAGCTCTGAACAAAAGCTTTTCTTTCCCTGTGCAGCAAAACAAAGCAAAGCCAGATTTTGCATTAGATAGATGAGGGCCAATCAAAGAATGATGTCAGAAACTGGATGAATGTGTTGATTGGGAAAATTTTACTGGCAGAAATGCCATCTCCCCAGTCTGCTCTTTTTCTGCTATTTTTGATTTCCACATAAAGGTATTTGGAATGTGTTAAACCCTGAGAGGGGCTACAGGGGATCAGAGCTCAAGATGGCTCTGCCCAATTTCCAAAGGGCAGTAAAGCTTTTGTTCCTAGTTACCTATTAGCAACTCTGACCCACTTGTACCTGTTATTGCACATTTTGTACATAGACCTGCTAAGCAGTAATCGTCAAGTTTCAGAAACTTTTGTGAAATTCAACTAATGTCTTATAGATTCACACTGCCAAAATATGCCAGCTAATTGATTTATTTGTATATAGATACTAAAAAGTCATATATAACTAGGTCATATAACTATAGACATAGTAGTGTCTTCCTAGTCATATCAGTTTTGTTTCATATCTGAGAAGTATATATATTTTGTGGTAAAAAGATTATATATCATAAAGTATGCCTTACAGTTATAAAAAATATATGTTCTATCTGTATATGTATAACTATATCTCTAAACTGTTGTTACTTGATTAAAATCTGGCAAACATACTTACATTAAAATAATTTTATTGTAATGTATTTAATCTTCATTACTTATAATGGATACTGATTTATTTTTAAAATGACAAATATAACTATGAACATATTTCCATTTAAATTTTAATACAACAGATAGTTTAATGCTATTGCTTATAGATCTATATTCTGCCATTGAAAAGGTAAATAATATATTTTATTCCATTTTAGTCCAGCATGTAATAAATACACCCCTTTGAGTTTTTCAAAGTTTTTCATGCAACAAAGAAAAAAAAACTCATTTCTTGTAACACTAAAATAAGACACACATACATATATAAATCATGATATTTGAGTCAGAATATGTATAGTACTTTGTATACAGATTTTTCACTTAATGTAATAGCTTGGCAGCTTGCTACACCATTAAATATTTTCCTAAAACACTTTAATAATTGAATAACATTACAAAATACAAACACATTCTGATAGAGTTAGCTAATCCTGAAACTGGAACATTCAGCTTTTTTCTGATTTTTCAGTATAATAAATTGCACTGTGATAAATGTTCAAGTACTGAATCTGATAAATTTCTCAGTGCAGTTCTAGAAGTGGTACAACTGAGTATACATATATAAATATTTTTAATACTCTTAATACATATTACCAAATATTTTCCAGAAAACTTATAACAATTTATAATACTGCCAACTATGTGTGAACATATCTCACCACAGTCCCAGCAGCATGGAATATTTACTAGATTTAAACAAAAAGGAAATTTTACTGTAATACAGGTACTACATGCAAGAAGGGATGCACATGCCCTAAAGAAAGTACTGTGGTATTTCTGCTCCCCTTAGGCAATTGCCTCATTTTTCTCCCTAGAGGCCTCACTGGCTTGGAAGTCCACACAGAGCAGGCTGATGTGATCATCTGACTCAATAAACAGTGGTCAAAAGATGGAGGTGATATATGAAATAGTCGATGAAAGCTATAGGCTTCGGAGCGGGCATTCAGAGAGGCGTTGGTGGGCTGGACAGAATCTCCACAAAGCAGCCTATTGCACTCACATTCCCAAGGATAGAGAATTTATTTGATAATAAATGTGGTTACATATGTCTCATATTATCTTCCTTTTACATTGTTTAGAATTTCACTAATATAATATCAGCCACTAACTCCAAAGTTCTGTTACTATTTTCACAAAGTATCACCTCTAAAAAAAAATTCTTATCCCAAATTATACTGTAAACTTATCCTATTGGAATTCCCTCCAAGTCGAATGTATAACCTGTTCATTTTTTTTATTCAATAGTCATCTTAATCTAAATGATTACAAGTACTTTAAACTTGCCAAACCATTTAGTAAGTTACAGTTGTTAAGCTTTCTGGCAGATAATTGTATTCAGATACCCTCCATCTCATCTGTATTTATTAGATGGCATGAATAACATGTTCCAAGCCTTGTTTTCATTTTAATTTAATCAAATTATGTTATTGTGATTTTTTTCCCAATCCCATTTTGTGAAATGGACATTGATAACTTCAATGATTAATATTGTTTTTTCAGTAAGACCAACTTAATATTGTAGACTCTACTTCCCAAAATGTTAGGATAAGATGCCATAATTTACACTTCATGGACATCATCAGAGGTTAGGTGAACTCCATATTTTTTAGATTATTTTTATGCTGAAAGGAGTATTTACCATAAGAATATAGGTGCCAAATCATCCCAATATGCATTCCAGGGGTAAACATTTCAGTCAGCTGCTGTGGGCAGTATGAAAGAGAGTCAAGTAAGAAGCAGCCTGCTTGGCAAGCCATGGAAAAGCTCACAGAGATCTGATACCACAGATTCTCAGTTTTATAACTCTATATACTGGGCCTTTTTTCCCCCCAACAGAATATGCCAATCTAGGGAACCAGAGAAGCGAAAACAGATTCAGACAAATCACAAAAGTGAAGTGAGTGAAGAAAATGAGTCCCAAGGAATTTTGGCTATTGTATGAAAGATTATTTCCCAAGGATAGAGAAGAAAGTAAATCAGGAACAGATGAGACAGAAATGAACAGAAGCATGGAGGCAGCCATGCACTGTCTCAGTGCTCAGGGTGCAACCCTCACAAATGAGCTGCATATGGAGGTTTAGGTCCCCAGGGTCATGTGTATCCACCGGATCCAGAATAACCACAGCAAGACAGAACCTAAATATTAAGAAGGGAAGCAAGTTATAAACAGTAGACAATGGTATGGGACAAGATTCAACTTTGATTTTTATATATTTAAGGCTGCATGATGGGAGAGAAAAGATCTCTAGAACCACACTGGAGGCTTTGATGAGACTGAAAAATAAATATAACAGGATAAGAAAATGGAAGAGGTAGAACATCGGAGCTAATGGTTAAAGAGTCAGATTTTTCAAATTTAAAAATTTGATTGAATCAGTTAAAATATGACATCTGTAACTACATCCACTATCGTCTGATATATTTGTATAGTGAACACCTGTGGAACTATCTACGAAGTGCTCCTTCACCCCTTATCACAGGAATTTCCTCACCTCACCCAAGGACAGGACCACCTCAGAATGAGCCATTTTCCTACCTAATCCTATCCCCAGGCCACAGTTAATTGGTCGAGGCTTGAAGTGAACCAATCACAGATTTTTTTCCCCCGTAAGCATCTTTCAAAAAAATGCTGATGAACAGCTGGCCCTTCCTCAGTGCTGGAAGTTGTAAAATGTAAGCCTGAATTCTATTAGCAACCATGTCCTCAGTGAGAATGAAGTTAAAAGGCAAAAAACCCTGAGATGCTTGAGTCCTTGATTTTACCTGTGCCTGATGCCCATGTCATACTTCAGAATCCATGTCTTTAATCAAGGAACAGAATATAATGACCTATAGTGTAAAAACTACATGCATTCCTTCCCACTTGACCAATAACAATTTCCTCCCTGATGGCCAATAGGGACATGAAAAGATAATCAACATCATTAGGGAATGCAATCATTAGGGAATCATTAGGGAAATGCAAATCAAAACCACAATGACAGATCACCTTTTGCTATCAGAATGCCTAGAATCAAAAAGTGAAATAACAAGTGTTAACAAGGATGTGGGGGGAAAGGAGCCCTTATGCACTACTGGTGGGCATGTAAATTGGTACAGTCACTGATGAAAACAGTAGGGAGAATCGTCAAAAAATTAAAAATAGAAGTATCATATGATCTACTAATTCAACAAAGAAAACAAAGACACTAATTTGAAAAGATATATGCACCCATATGTTTATGTTTATGGCAGCATTATTTACAACAGCCAAGATATAGCAGCAACCCAAGTGTCTACTGATAAATGAATGGATAAATAAGATGTGAAATATATATATGTATACACATACACACAAACACACACACATATACATATACATATAGAATGGAATATTACTCAATCATTAAAAAAAGAATGAATGTTGCTATGTGCAACAACATGGATGAACCTAGAGGGTATTATGCTATGGGAAATAAGTCAAACAGAGAAAGACAAACATTATATAATTTCACTTGTATGTGGAATCTAAAAAACAATAAACAAACAAAAAGGAAAAACAGACCCATAAATACAGAGAAAAAAACTGATGGTTGCCAGAGGGGAAGTAGGTGAGGGGATGGGAAAAATGGGGGAAAGGGCATGGGAGATACAGTTTTCCAGTTATGGAATGAATAAGTCATGGGAATGAAAGGTACAGCATAGGGAATATAGTCAATGGTATTGTATTAGTATGTGTGGTAACAGATGGTAACTACACTGTGGTAAGGCATAGCATAACATGTAGGCTTTTTGAATCACTATGTTGTACACTTGAAACTAATGTCACATTGTGTGTCAACTATACTTCAGTTAATAAATAAATAAAATTAAAATATTTTTTTAATTTTTAAAAAAAGATCTTCCTTTTAATAATGGCTAGCACATCACTCACTGGCCATCTAGCAGGGATGATAACAGTCTGGGTCCCAAAATATCTTGGTCCCTAACTTAATAAAGGATCATATTGACTGTCCCTCTTTCAAATGTCTCCTTACGAGAGGGTGAAGACTAGGATATCCAGTGTAGTAAATGCTTTAGAAGGGAAGAGGTGTGGAGATATGAAAGAATTTATAGTTGGATGGGACTAAAGGAACTTACTGATAGTACCTACTGTTAAAAATTATTGTAAATGGAGCTCTCTCCCTGAGGTAGCACACTGATAAAACACTCTGTGTTGCCCACAAAATTATAATAAGTATTATCTAGACCATGAAATGGTGGTACAGAGAGGAAATGAGTACTCTATATCACCCGAGAGCTCCAATATATTCCCCTCTCTCTCTGTGACCTGGATGTTCTCTAAATCTCTTCAACCTGCAAATATCATATCCTACCCTGCCCAAATCCAATGAACAAGACCTTCATTCAACAAGTTGACCTACCTTACTTGACAAATGAGATAAATAAGGTCCAAAATATAAATTTTCAGAGTCATAAAGAGCCATAATTAGATTACTGTCTTTTTTTCAAAAGATAATAAGTTAAAATAAGCAAATTTAGCTTTTAACAGCATTTAATTCTAAGTCACACATACACAAATAAGCTTTGTATAGTAACTCTCTAAGAGTTTAAATACCTGAGATTTGCCCTTCAAGCAGTATGATAGGAAAATAGTTATCTATGTGCACAAGAGATGTAAACTTGATGAATAAATGTTCATTTTGAAACTTTTTTAAAGATTTATTTATTTATTTTAGAGGAGAGAGAGAGAGAGAGAGGGAAAGGCACATGTTGGGGAAGGAACAGAGGGAGAGAGAGAGAGAGAGAGAGAATCTCAAGCAGACTCCCTTCTGAGCCTGGAGCCTGATGCAGGGCTCAATCTCACCAGCCTGAGATCATGACCTGACCTGAAATCAAGAGTCTGATGCTTAATTGACTGAGCCACCCAGGTACCCTTAATTTTGAAACTATTAAAAGTCAGTTTGCTATCATAACTGCTTCAAATATCAAAATGGTGATGAGCCATATATGTCCCTGAGTCCATTTCTTCATTCTTTCCAGGTCTTAATAAGCTTCCTTTGAAAAACTGAACAAGATGAAAAATAGTAATCCTGGCTGACCCTCCCAGTGAGTTGGGATGTATTTCATGGAAACTCTTGCCAAGCCTGATGAAGTTCTACTATGCCATATCAGCACACACAGTTGTTAAATGATAATTTTCACAAAATAAGCTTCAATTCTGCTAAATGGAAGAGCACAGGCTGGGATTAGCCAATAGCAAGGAGCCCTTATGGAGTTCACTGCAGAGAGGAAAACATCATACATGCAGACCTCTGAGCAGAGGTGCCATGAATCAGTCAACACTGTGTGATGGAAAAGCCCCCAGATCTGGATCTGCTTTGATCTGGCATTCTCCTGACAGCTATTGTTATAGCCAAGTTTCTGAGTAGTATTGAATGGACACAAAGCAAAGTATATTAGGCAGAGACTATAAAGCTATACTTCAATTTTAATCACTGGAGACATGCACCAACAACAATAAAGAGAGAGAAGAGTGTCTCCAAACATATAATCTGATGCCTTTACAAATATGTAAATGCAATTTTCACAGGTTTCACAGTTATCCACATAACAAGTGGATAGTAGGAAAGAAAAAGAAAAGAAGAGAAGAAGAAAAGAAGGAAGAGAGGGAGGGGGGAGGAGAAGAGTGGGGAAGGGAGGGAGGGAGGGAGGGAGGAAGAAAAGAAGGAAGGAAAGCACCTTTTTCCCTGATGATATCACCTTTATGGCTGCTCTTTGAGTCCTCCATCTGTTCCACCTTCTTCCAGAAACAGCCACCTATTTCCATTTGGTGCCCACCACTTCCTACATTTAGTCCAGAGTCTGATAGAGCTCTACACCCAATGCCAACACATCCAATATGGAATGTGACAAGACCTAACCAAATCTGCCCATCAGATTCCCCTGACTGCAACTGGATGGACACATAAACTAAATGGAACCAATGAAGGTGACTCTCCTGATTTTGAAAGGGGCTATAAGACAAAATTCTTTTTCTTTCTTACATAGACTGTAGGTGGATGTGAGGAGAAGTTGCAAATATTTGGTCACTCCAAAGGGAGATGCAAGAACTTCCTGGAGTTTTCACTGGAAGCCTAAGAATGAAGCCAATGTATGAAGCCAACATATGTAAGGCTAGACTAAGAAATGGGGAGAAACCAAGTCCTCTGGTCTGTGTGCCAGAGACAGAGACACTTGGTCACAGGCTGAGTGAGCTCGGAGCGCGGCTGGAAGCCAGGGAGATGGAAGTGATTGAGCGCTTTTCTCTGAGGGCGCACTGGGGAGTGGGGCCCCGAAGTCTCAGCTCCTCCAGGCCAGAGATTGGGAGGCCACCATTTTCATTCCTGTCCTCTGGAACGTTACAGAAAACGTTCAGGGAACAAAAGCTCCCAAAAGCGAACCCGAGTGGATTACTTAGTCTGGCCCCTGGTAAGAGCACTGCAATTCCGCCTCCAGCAAAGACACTTGATAATCATTACAACAGACCCCTCCCCAAGAAGATCAGGAAGAAATCCAGCCATGACCAAATTCACTTACCAAGGAGAACAGCAGAGTTCCAGATGAGGAGAAAGGAAAGGATGGAATTCATGGCTTTCTCCCCATGATTCTTTAGTCTTGCAAAGTTAATTAATTTTTTTTAATTTTAGTGTTTTCTTCTGCTAATTTTTTTAACTTTTACCCTTTCCTCTTTTAATGTTTTTAAACTAGTTTATCTTAACAATACCTTTCATTAAAAAATTTTTTTAAAATATTTTTTGAACTTTCATTCTTATAGTCATATTTTCTCCTTCATTGTATCTAACCTTATTATTTGTATGCACATAGGGTTTTTTCTTCTAAAAAAATCTGGGGTACAACTTCTTCTAATAGATCAAAATACACCCTAAATTTAGCACAGGGCTTTGTTCTAGTCTCCAGCCTATGCAAATTCTCTCGAACTTCTTTTTCTTTATTCTCCCAACCAACTTACCATCAACTCCTTTTTTAGAAATTTAAAAAAAAAATTTTCATCTTTATAGTCATATTCCATTGCTTCATTGTGTTTGCCCTTATATATATTTTTCATTCTTTAAAATTTGAGGAGGTAGTTTCTTCTAAGAGACCAAATACTCCCAGAATTAAGTGGGTGGCCCTGTTCTAGTCACCAGTTTAATATATATTTTTTCTTTTTTATATTTTTTCTTTACTTGTTTTCTTTTTTTAATTTCTTTTTCTGAAGTTCTTTTTACCCCCTTCCTCCCTGGCCCCCATGATTTGGGGTCTCTTCTGATTTGGCTAAAGCACATTTTTCTGGGATCTTTGCCACCTTTTTAGTATTTTATTCACTCCTTCATATATTCTTATCTGGATAAAATGACAAGGCAGAAAAACTCACCACAAAAAAAAGAACAAGAGGCAGTACCAAAGGCCAGAGACCTAATTAATATGAACGTTGGTAATATGTCAGATCTAGAGTTCAGAATGACGATTCTCAAGGTGCTAGCTGGGCTCGAAAAAGGCATGGAAGATATTAGAGAAACCCTGTCTGGAGAAATAAAAGCCCTTTCTGGAGAAATAAAAGAACTAAAATCAGACCAAGTTGAAATCAAAAAAGCTATTAATGAGGTGCAGTAAAAAATGGAGGCTCTTACTGCTAGGATAAATGAGACAGAAGAGAGAATTAGTGATATAGAAGACCAAATGATGGAGAATAAAGAAGCTGAGCAAAACAGAGACAAAACTACTGGACCACAAGTGGAGAATTCGAGAGGTAAGTGATACCATAAGACGAAACATTAGAATAATTGGGATTCCAGAAGAAAGAGAGAGGGGAGCAGAAGGTATATTGGAGAGAATCATTTAAGAGAATTTCCCTAATATGGCAAAGGGAACAAGCATCAAAATCCAGGAGGTGCAGAGAACCCCCCTCAAAAATCAATAATAGGTCCACACCCCATCAACTAATAGTAAAATTTACAAGTCTTAGCAACAAAGAGAAAATCCTGAAAGCAAACCGGGACAAGAAGTCTGTAACGTACAATGGTAAAAATACTAGATTGGCAGCAGACTTATCCACAGAGACCTGGCAGGCCAGAAAGAACTGGCATGATATATTCAGAGCACTAAACGAGAAAAACATGCAGCCAAGAATACTTTATCCAGCTAGGCTATCATTGAAAATAGAAGGAGAGATAAAAAGCTTCCAGGGCAAACAAAAACTAAAAGAATTTGTAAACACCAAACCAGCTCTACAGGAAATATTGAAAGGGGTCCTCTAAGCAAAGAGAGAGCCTAAAAGCAACAGACAAGAAAGGAACAGAGACAATATACAGTAACAGTCACCTTACAGGCAATACAATGGCACTAAAGTCATATCTCTCAATAGTTACCCTGGATGTAAATGGGCTAAATGCCCCAATCAAAAGATACAGGGTACCAGAATGGATAAAAAAACAAAACCCATCAATATGCCATCTACAAGAAACTCATTTTAGACCTGAAGACACCTCCAGATTTAAAGTGAGGGGGTGGAAAACCATTTACCATGCTAATGGACATCAAAAGAAAGCTGGGGTGGCAACCCTTATATCAGATCAATTAGATTTTAAGCAAAAGACTATAATAAGAGATGAGGAAGGACCCTATATCATAATTAAAGGGTCTGTCCAACAAGAAGATCTAACAATTTTAAATATCTATGTCCCTAACATGGGAGCAGCCAACTATATAAATCAATTAATAACAAAATCAAAGAAACACATTGACAATAATACAGTATTAGTAGGGGACTTTAACACTCTCCTCACTGAAATGGACAGATCATCCAAGCAAAAGATCAACAAGGAAATAAAGGCCTTAAATGACACACTGGACCAGATGGACATCACAGATATATTCAGAACATTCCATGCCAAAGCAACAGAATACACATTCTTCTCTAGTGCACATAGAACACTCCAGAATAGATCACATCCTGAGTCATAAATCAGGTCTCAACCAGTATCAAAAGATTGGGATCATTCCCTGCACATTTTCAGACCATAATGCTCTGAAGCTAGAACTCAATCACAAGAGGAAATTTGGAAAGAACCCAAATACATGGAGAATAAACAGCATCCTTCTAAAGAATGAATGGGTCAACCAGAAAATTAAAGAAGAATTGAAAAAAATCATGGAAACAAATGATAATGAAAACACAACAGTTCAAAATCTGTGGGACACAACAAAGGCAGTCCTGAGAGGAAAATAAATAGCAATACAAGCTTTTCTCAAGAAACAAGAAAGATCTCAAATATACAACCTAACCCTACACTTAAAGGAGCTGGAGAGAAAACAACAAAAGAAAGCCTAAACCCAACAGGAGAAGAGAAATAATAAAGATCAGAGCAGAAGTCAATGAAATAGGAACAAATGAACAACAACAACAACAACAAAAACACACAATAGAACAGATCATCGAAACTAGGAGCTCATTCTTTGAAAGAATTAATAAGATTGATAAACTCCTGGCCAGACTTATCAAAAAGAAAAGAGAAAGGACCCAAATAAATAAAATCATGAATGAAAGAGGAGAGATCACAACCAACACCAAAGAAATACAAACAATTATAAGAATATATTATGAGCAACTCTATGCCAGCAAATTTGACAATTTGGAAGAAATGGATGCATTCCTAGAGACATATAAACTACCACAAATGAACCAGGAAGAAATAGAAAACCTGAACAGACCCATAAACACTAAGGAGATTGAAACAGTCATCAATAATCTCCAAACAAACAAGCGCCCAGGGCCAGATGGCTTCCCAGGGGAACTCTACCAAACATTTATTTTTTTTTAAGATTTTATTTATTTATTTCACAGAGATCATAAGTAGGCAGAGAAGCAGGCAGAGAGAGAGGAGGAAGCAGGCTCCCTGCTAAGCAGGGAGCCCAATGCGGGGCTAGATCCCAAGACTCTGAGATCATGACCTGAGCCAAAGGCAGAGGCTTAACCCACTGAGCCACCCAGGCACCCCTCTACCAAACATTTAAAGAAGAATTAATTCCTATTCTCCTGAAACTGTTCTAAAAAATAGAAATGGAAGGAAAACTTCCAAACTCATTTTATGAGGCCAGCATCACCTTGATCCCAAAACCAGACAAGGATCCCATCAAAAAAGAGAATTACAGACCAATATCCTTGATGAACACAGATGCGAAAATTCTCACCAAAATACTAGCCAATAGGATCCAACAGTACATTAAAAGGATTATTCACCACGACCAAGTGGGATTTATTCCAGGGCTGCAAGTTGGTTCAACATCTGTAAATCAATCAATGTGATACAATACATTAATAAAAGAAAGTACAAGAACCATATGATATTCTCAATAGATGCTGAAAAAGCATTTGACAAAGTACAGCATCCCTTCCTGATCAAAACTCTTCAAAGTGTAGGGATAGAGGGCACATACCTCACTATTATCAAAGCCATCTATGAAAAACCCACCACAAATATCATTCTCAATGGAGAAAAACCGAAAGCTTTTCTGCTAAGGTCAGGAACACGACAGGGATGTCCGTTATCACCACTGCTATTCAACATAGTACTAGAAGTCGTAGCCTCAGCAATCAGACAACAAAAAGAAATTAAAGGCATCCAAATCAGCAAAGAAGTCAAACTATCACTCCTTGCAGATGATATGATACTATATGTGGAAAACCCAAAAGACTCCACTCCAAAACTGCTAGAACTTGTACAGGAATTCAGTAAAGTGTCAGGATATAAAATCAATGCACAGAAATCAGTTGCATTTCTTTACACCAACAACAAGCCAGAAGAAAGAGAAATTAAGGAGTCAATCCCATTTATAATTGCACCCAAGCCAAAAGATATCTAGGAATAAATCTAACCAAAGAGGCAAAGAATCTATACTCAGAAAACTATAAAGTACTCATGAAAGAAATTGAGGAAGACACAAAGAAATGGAAAAATGTTCCATGCTCCTGGATTGAAAGAACAAATATTGTGAAAATGTCTATGCTACCTGAAGTTACCTACACATTTAATGCAATCCCTATCAAAATACCATCCATTTTTTAACAAAGAAATGGAACAAATAATCCTAAAATTTATATGGAACCAGAAAAGACCTCGAATATCCAGAGGAATATTGAAAAAGAAAGCCAAAGTTGGTGGCATCACAATTCTGGACTTCAAGGTCTATTACAAAGCTGTCATCACCAAGACAGTATGGTACTGGCACAGAAACAGACACATATATCAATGGAACAGAATAGAGAGCCCAAAAATAGACCCTCAACTCTATGGTCTTCGACAAAGCAGGAAAGAATGTCCAATGGAAAAAAGACAGCCTCTTCAACAAATGGTGTTGGGAAAATTGGACAGCCACATGCAGAAAAATGAAACTGGACCATTTCCTTACACCACACATGAAAATAGACTCAAAATGGATGAAGGACCTCAATGTAAGAAAGGAATCCATCAAAATCCTTGAGGAGAACACAGGCAGCAACCTCTTCGACCTCAGCCGCAGCAACTTCTTCCTAGGAACAACGCCAAAGGCAAGGGAAGCAAGGGAAAAAATGAACTATTGGGACTTCATCAAGATCAAAAGCTTTTGCACAGCAAAGGAAACAGTCAACAAAACCAAAAGACAACTGACAGAATGGGAGAAGATATTTGCAAATGACATATCAGATAAAGGGCTAGTATCCAAAATCTATAAAGAGCTTAGCAAACTCAACACCCAAAGAACAAATAATCCAATCAAGAAATGGGCCGAGGACATGAACAGACATTTCTGCAAAGAAGACATCCAGATGGCCAACAGACACATGAAAAAGTGCTCCACATCACTGGGCATTAGGGAAATACAAATCAAAACCACAATGAGATACCACCTCATACCAGTCAGAATGGCTAAAATGAACAAGTCAGGAAATGACAGATGCTGGCGAGGATGTGGAGAAAGGGGAACCCTCCTACACTGTTGGTGGGAATGCAAGCTGGTGCAACCACTCTGGAAAACAGCATGGAGGTTCCTCAAAAAGTTGAAAATAGAGCTACCCTATGACCCAGCAATTGCACTACTGGATATTTACCCTAAAGATACAAACGTGGTGATCCGAAGGGGCACGTGCACCGGAATGTTTATAGCAGCAATGTCCACAGTAGCCAAACCATGGAAAGAACCTAGATGTCCATCAACAGATGAATGGATAAAGAAGAGGTGGTATATATATACAATTGAATACTATCCAGCCATCAAAAGAAATGAAATCTTGCCAATTGGGACAATGTGGATGGAACTTGAGGGTATTATGCTTAGCGAAATAAGTCAATCAGAGAAAGACAACTATCATATGATCTCCCTCATATGAGGAAGTGGAGATGCAACATGGGGGGTTTGGGTGATAGGAAAAGAATAAATGAAACAAGATGGGATCAGGAGGGAGACAAACCATAAGAGACACTTAATCTCACATAACAAACTGAGGGTTGCCAGGGGGAGGGGGGTAGGGAGACGGTAGTGGGGTTATGGACATTGGGGGCGGGTATGTGCTATGGTGAGTGCTGTGAAGTTTATAAACCTGGCGATTCACAGACCTGTACCCCTGGGGCTAATAATACATTATATGTTATTAAAAATTTTAAAAATTATTTAAATAATGCCCTCCATCCTTTTGGACATTTCTCCCTAGACCCCAGGCGATCCACCCCTTCACTCCATCTCACACATCATCCCTTTCTTTCTCTGCAATTTCCTCTAATATTAGTACCTCCCTTAAGAAAAAAAAGCCCAGTTTCTCTTATTTTCTCATATATAGCAGCTTAGCTGTTTCATCTCACTAGCTCCTCACTGCTGAATTCAACCATACCTGAAGCAGACACTCAGCTTCTTCCCTAAGGAGATTGCCAGAATATTTCTGTAGAGAAATTCTAATACACAGAACTAAGACAGAGAATTGTTCAACCCCGTCTACCCACCTCTAGGGGAGTCTAATGGTGCTCAGTATTAGTACTAGTCCTAAATGGTGGGAAGCAGAAAAACTCATAATTTTATTTGATAAATAATTTTTATTTATTATAAACAATTTTTATTCATAATTTTATTTATTAAGGATTCATGCTCCACTGATCTTTATATATTTCTGCCATTCTGATATGTCATTTCCTGCTATTCCTACTTGCCAGGGCCTATCTATTGCTTTGTCTATGGAAGTGCCCTCATGATCTGTGTGGATATCACTCTTGAAGGCACACTCATGGGATTCATCCAGTGGATGTTTAGGTGGGACCAGCTTCTCAAATTTTTCCCTTATATCCATTTAACATATCACTGGGCTTAGTTTCTAAGAAGTTCTCATATTCCACATTTATTTGAAATATTTAAAACAACATCACCTTTACTTTAAAATATAAATCATTATGTAGCTAATGCCTAATGTTCACATTCTAAGTAATCATATTCTCCATTTACCATATGTGGGCATAAAAATTATCAATGTTAAGACAACCTCACATTTTTAAAAATACTGGTGGCAGGTGATTAATTTTATTGAAGTTAAAGATTAATTTTTGTTCTCTTGAACTATATGTTCTTTTCGTAACCTTCAGGGCTAATCTCTTACTTACCAAATACCTTACACTTCTATAAATTTTTCTTCCCCTGCCACTTATTGAGGGAAGTTTTAGTTCTATCAAAAGGCTCTAATAAAGTTTCACATGTTATCAACTTTAGGAAAGGATCATATCATTGGATATGATCTTCTGCAACCCCCTCATTTCATAGACAATGAAACCTTAGCCCTAAAATGTGAACCTAGCCCTCATGGAGGGTTTCTGCTTTAACACAGGACAATGCTGTACAAGAAATGGGATTTTTTTAAAAATGGGATTCCAACTCTTAAATATCAGGCAGAGGGGAGAGAATTTTGGAGCAGTTGTTTCTAGAACTCCTAAAATCACACCATAGGCCAATTCTGATCCTAGGAAAAGGCAATTAGAGGAAATGACATGTCACCCTCCAGGGGATCTGGGGAAGAGGAAAAAGGAAACTTAGGTTTGCAGGTAATTAGGAGGGAGAAGCCTAGTTTCATAAAGAAGCTGCTCAAATAAACTAAATCCAGCTCAGTAGCAGCTCATCATTATTTTTTTCATTGTGACAACTTCCACATGCCCCAGAGGTCAGGATTCCCAGTTCCTGAGACAGTGAACCTACAAAGCAAAGGTGGCAGGGAGAAATCCAAGCCTGGTTTATAAGTGTTATCTTCTCCAACTGGAAAGTGAGGAAACCAGTCACTACTGGAGCTCATACTCAGCCAGAATATGAGCTCAAATCTCCTATTTCCTAGGTATGTAAGCCAAATCCTGTCACCAAGGAAGATATTCTTATGAGAGAGTTGTACTAAAATGAATCTTGGGGAACTTCTGCTCAAAACTTGACTTTTGTTACTTTCGACATAGTAACTATCTATGAAGTATTGCATTCAAACCAGGAAACACTTCAAACCACAAACCAAGGTTACTATGGCTGCTCCCACACTGATTCTAGGGTTTCTCAAATCTCATCCCCAGTCACTGAACATCTCTGAAGTTTCTACAACTATGTCCTTGCCATTTAATGTAGTATTGCTTTGGGAAACAAGTTGAAATTTTTTGCCTATAAAATGACAGTGCTGGGACGCCTGGGTGGCTCAGTTGGTTACGCGGCTGCCTTCGGCTCAGGTCATGATCCCAGCGTCCTGGGATTGAGTCCCACATCGGGCTCCTTGCTCAGCAGGGAGCCTGCTCCTCCCTCTGCCTCTGCCTGTCTCTCTGTCTGCCTGTGCTCGCTCTCTCCCTCTAACTAATAAATAAAAAATAAAAAAAATTAAAAAAAAATGACAGTGCTTAGACTCCATGTAAATTCTAAGACTCAGTCTGTGCAGCAATGTCTCAGGCAGACTGTCTATTTAAAGATGGAGAGAAAGAGTCATTATATCTTTTCCAAGGTTTTATCTTCTCTCAAACACATATGGATGCACAGCAAGCAAGCTGCAATGCCACACTTCCCTGGTCATTGACTATCCTGCAGTGTACTTCTTAATTAAAACCAGCATCACAAATATGATTGCTTAAGTGCCAAAAACCTGGCCAAAAAACCTGGCCAATCAGAGAACTACATGATCATTAAATCCCTTTGAACTACTATTTTTTTATGTGTGTGTGAGGTGAATACAGTTAAGCATTAAATATTCTTATTGTTTTCCATCCAGCATATATTTTTTAAATGTTGCTTCTTTTTCAGCATCGTAACTTCCATTTCAATTCTGTCATAAGATTTAACCCTATATCACAATAGGTTATTACAGTTTTTTGGTTTTGTAGCTGGAGTTTGTAGCAATGCCGGGTATTAAGGAATAATTTGAGTGAATGACACATATAGTGTTGCCTAGTAACACAGGCTGATCTGTACAAAGCCATAAATTGCAAAATTTCATAGCAGCATAAAAACTTTACTGGCACTTAGACATATTTTTCCCTGATTGAAGCAGAATTCATGCAACAATTACAACCACATGACAAAAGCTGGTAATGATTAGCCTTCAAGAGCTGCTGTTATTTCCTGACAGTTCCAAAGCTGTTTTTGTTTGTTTCAGGAAAGAAAGCATCAAATTCTTTATGGACTAGCCTCACTGACAAGGCAGAATCCAGCCTGTTAATTAGCCAGTGTCAGCATTTTAACTACAGCTCCCAATGAAGAATGGAAGAGATATATGATAATTTAAAATTCTTATTAATTTGCGTCAACCAAAACCAGCTCTAAATATACCAATACACACTTTAGAGGGCAGCCCTCCTCACCATGGCACAAACATGCCTGAGACTATCATTGAGAAAAGAACTTCATGAAGATGAAAGCTGGATGCCAGCAAGGTTATTTTCAATTATCCTAACAAATATCTTCACGAGCTATCTTAAGATAGCTTCAACATTTAGTTATTGAAGTAAAAATGACAAAACAAACTTATTAGAGAGTTCAGGGAAATTATTATTTTCATAATGGATTCAAGGCAATCTGTTGAATAATATCCCCTTACCAGCCCAAAGAAAATACGGGTTTTTTGGAAATAATGATTTATCATACCCTGATACATACTAACACACACATATGCACATACACAATGAATATTTCACTGACTGGATACTGACTGACTTTCTCTGACAAACACGTTTCCATGAATAGATTCACCAATATCAAGAGATTCATACTATAGCTCAAGGAAATTGAGGAATAAATGCTTTGATCCTTTCATAAATTTTCATTCTTCTAACACTGGCTTGAACAACAACAACAAAAAAAATCACTTACAGGGATGCCTGGGTGGCTCAACTGGTTAAGCATCTGCCTTGGGCTCAGGTCATGACCCCAGGGTCCTCAGATCAAGTCCCTCATTGGGCCCCTTGCTCAGTGGGGAGTCTGCTTCTCCCTCTGCCTGCTGCTCCCCTTGCTTGTGCACTTGCTCATTCTCTCTCTCTGACAAATAAATAAAATCTTTAAAAAAAAACCTTATAAAACTTTAATACATAATGCAGGCACCAAAGAATGCATCATGTAACACATGGGAAGAGATGTAGGTTCAGGCTCAGTCTTTTCATCAGCTTTGTGACTGAGCTTCCTGGTATACATCTTGATAAGTCCTCATTTATTTTCACTCAAGCCTCACAACGTCAAACTTCTGGTTTGATTTCTCAGAATCCCCAAGCCCAACACAGCAACAGTGAGATATCTGCAAAGATCCAGATGTCACCAAAAGAGATGGAACAAGATGGCACCAAAAACAAAGGTAGACAATGAAATAAAATAAATATACAATAAAATAAATAATAAAATAAAACCAGATAAGGGAATCCAACTAATCCAGAGATTGTAGGTCTAAGAAAGCCCATTCATACACCGCAAACTTGAAATGTAAGGAAATGGTCCCAAAGCACAATAAGCCCAAACTTAGTACTGTGGGGCCTTGAGAAAGTTGTTTAACCTCTCCAAGTTCCAGTTTCTTCCTCCATAGAATTAGGGGATTGGATTAAATGAGCTCTAAAGTTTCTAACAGCTCTAAGATCCCATTGGTAAATCCTTTCACTGATCGATAAGAAAGTCTCCAGTGCTTCCCAGTCTCTGGTTTTACTATAAGCAACAACAAAGAAACCAGCAGGAAGAGCTGAGAAACCAAAATTATGCATAAGCCACAATGGTCAAGGTGTGATTTGCTTTCCAAACACAACTGCCCATTACAAAAATGAGACTTGTGTAGTTACCTAGTGTGCTCAGTGCAGAATGGACACTTAGCAAAAATCACCCCCTCACCGTTGCTCCTCTTCTACACACACAAACTTCCAAACAAGTTTTTCTGTTTGCCCTCCTGTATGGGATGAGTGCATTAATTATGAGTGTGAATTATGAAAACTAAAAATAACAAACCTGAAAAAACTTACTTAGCTAATGGCAGTACATTGTCTGGATTATGTATAGACTTAGTGACAATTTAGTCACTAATTTCTGATTAAATTTTAACATTGATTCACTTATTTTGAACATAAGGTGACATTCATCAAATAAATCCTAGCAATAAGTGAAACATGTTTTCTACACTGTGTTAGAAAGCAAAAGAAACACCAAATTCTTGAATGATCAGTGAATGAATTAGATGAATTATGAATTTTATGTTTCATTGAAACTAATAATTCATTCTGAAAGGAGGCTATTGAACATGGATTCAATACACTACTGACGCTAAGAGAAGCATAATTAGAATAACAGAACCTCTGAGCATCTTTCTATAATTAGCCCAAGAGAAAACAAATAGATTTATCAAACTGCTACTCAGTTATTGCCAGTCAGAATAAAATAAAGCACACAGATTCCCTGAAATATACTCTCTAAAATATATTACTTTAAATTTCCAAAGACTGCTTAAAGGTAAATGTTGTATTATTTTCAATAACTAAGGAAAACATTCTAATCTACATGAGTAACCAGAGCCATGAATAATTTTGTAGTTTACTAAATTAACCAGCATGACTGAAGTGCCGTAGACACTACATTACACAAATGAAATGTACTTTTATTAAAAGTCTCTGTACCAAATTTATAGGTGGAAAATTTGTGAATCTGCCAAAAAGGCCTCTATTCCTTAACCTTCTACTTAGAGGAGTAAGGTTTATGTAACCAAAATTGGGGGAGTTTAGGTTCTCTTAACCAACTAAAGGGAAAGTTCCAAATTAATTTTTTGTCTTATCTACAATGTCATTTTGTCTCTCAAGGTATTTTAACTATCCTTAGTGTTCTTTTGGGGCTCTTCCCAGTTACATAAAAGACGCTGGACACATGAATTGCCTGATGTAAGAAACCTGAAGCTTATGGGATGCCTGGGTGGCTCAGTCAGTTAAGTGTCTGCCTTTGGGTCAGGTCATGATCCCAGGGTCCTGGGATCAAGTCCTGTATCCAGCTCCTTGCTAGCAGGGAGCCTGCTTCTCCCTCTGCCTCTGCCACTCCCCCTGCTTATGCTCTCTTTCTCTCTCTGACAAATAAGTAAAAAAAATCTTTTAAAAGAGAGGAGAGCGGGACGCCTGGGTGGCTCAGTTGGTTAAGCGGCTGCCTTCGGCTCAGGTCATGATCCCAGCGTCCTGGGATCGAGTCCCACATCGGGCTCCTTGCTCGGCAGGGAGCCTGCTTCTCCCTCTGCCTCTGCCTGCCACTCTGTCTGCCTGTGCTTGTTCTCTCTCTCTCTCTCTAACAAATAAATAAAATCTTAAAAAAAAAAAAAGAGGAGAGAGAGATCTAAAAATCTGGAGAGGGCGAGGTTTCTTAAATGTATACTTTATTTTTTACATAATTTTTATTATGTTAGTCACCATACACTAAGTACATCATTAGTTTTTCATGTAGTGTTCCATGATTCATTATTTGTGTATAACACCCAGTGCTCCATGCAATACATACCCTCCTTAATACCCATCACCAGGCTCACCCATCCCCCAACCTCTCTCCCCTCTAAAACCCTCAGTTTGGTTCCCGGAGTCCATAGTCTGTCATGGTTCGTCTCCCCCTCTAATTACCCCTCCTTCGTTTTTCCCTTCCTTCTCCTAATGTCCTCCATGCTATTCCTTATGTTCCACAAATAAATGTACACTTTAAATCAGAAAAGCATTCAAATAATGTAGTTCTTTCCAAGGAGCACATTCAAAGTTCTCTACCTTTTAAATAAGGTGTGACAGAGAGTAACATTATTACCCCTTATTTTAGAATTTGTAATAAGAGTACCATTAAAAGGTAACATAATGGTGATCCGAAGGGGCATGTGTACCCGAATGTTTATAGCAGCAATGTCCACAATAGCCAAGTTATGGAAAGAACCTAGATGTCCATCAACAGATGAATGGATAAAGAAGAGTTGGTATATATATACAATGGAATACTATGCAGCCATCAAAAGAAATGAAATCTTACCATTTGTGATGACATGGATGGAACTAGAGAGTATTAGGCTTAGCGAAATAAGTCAACTGGAGAAAGACAACTATCACATGATCTCCCTGATATGAGGAAGTGGAGATGCAACGGGGGTGGGGGTTAAGGGGGTAGGAAAAGAAAAAATGGAACAAGATGGGATCGGGAGGGAGACAAACCAAAAGAGACTCTTAATGTCATAAAACAAACTGA